>OU015496.1:27182411-27218443 GCA_907164885.2 Dolomedes plantarius | reverse complement strand
TCTAAACCTCATCTAGGACCCGAGGAAAAGCGATCACCATTTCGAATTAGAAATGATGGCGTAGACACGGAACCAGATTTTTATAGGAGGAAACTATACGTTAAGTAAAGAATTGCCCGCTCACCTAGTAACAGAGACCTCTGAAGAAAATGGAGTGGCTAAGCAGAGAACTGTCCAGGGGATTTAGAAGACAAGATTTAGGTAGGTGGATAAGTCTAAGGTTCGCAAGGAGGAACCATTTATATATATATATATATATATATATATATATATATATATATATATACATCTTCACATTATTTATTAAATTTACAGTCAGTTACTTGAAATTTTATGTCACAAATAATCTCCATAAATAGAAACAAAATACCGGGTGGTCATAAAGAAACTTTGCCGATATATGGACCTCTAGCGGCCGTTCCGTTCAACCTATTGAGATGAGATTTCAGATATAGTTATTCAGAGGTATGAGCTCGGGATTCTGAGAACGGCAACACAGTGACTCTCACGGTTACGGTTATAGGTATAGAAACTCGAAATTTTCAAATGGCAACGTCCACTTTTTCTCGTCGCAAAATGCAGAGCGCATGCAAAAACCCTTAAAAGCGTTTGAACGGTACGTGTATCACAAAAAACGGACGCGTTATGCACGCACAAAAAACAGCTCTGTGAACGGCCAACAAAGACACGATAGGGGCGCACGGAGGAAATTTGCATATGACAGAGGCTAGAAGCCCGTCACAGAACGCCGTTCGCCAGATATTCAGCATAGAAAACCGATAAAAAGATCTCTGATCGTGTTTTTGTTAGCCATTCGCAGAGCTGGTTTTTTTTGTGCGGGCATAACGCGTCCGTTTTTGATGATCCACGTACCGTTCCAACGCTTTTTAGGGTTTTCGCATGCGCTGATCATTTTGCGATGGGAAAAAAATGGGTGTTGCCATTCGAAAGTTTTGAGTTTGTGTACCTATAACAGTAACCGTGAGCGCCACTTGGTTGCCGTTCACAGAATCCCGAGGTCATACATCTGAATAACTATATCTGAAATCTCATCTCGATCGGTTGAACGGAACATCCGCTAGAGGTCCATATATCGGCAAAGTTTCTTTATGACCACTCGGTATACTCTCCGGAACATAAGAAAATCTGACATTTTTAGTTATGAGAGCATAACTAATTAATCTAAGACTCTCGCAATGCTCTTGTTATGGCTACTATTGAGTAGATAAAGGTGAAAAAGATTACATCAATTTTCCTTATTTCAATATTTTAAGGGATTTATCTTTGCATTACGCCGACCGGGGAGTTTGACCCCTGGGCATTCTGTGAATGCCTCCACTGTCAGGTTGTGGGTTCAATTCCCGCTTGCCCTAGGACAAGCATAAATAAGGGAGTTATGCTGGCTGACCTATATGGCTCTCCTATAATAAAGAAGCCAATAAATTCGCGGTGTGAATAGCCGAATGTCACAATAGACAAACTGCTTTCTCCGTTGGAAACAATATTTGCATCGCATGTCATACTATAAGTTTGAATTGCCCAGAAAATACTTTGAAGGTTACTAAGCGAAACTTATCTTTCAATGCCACAATTGGTAAAATGAAGATGAAGGCAAGATATACTTACATACATAAATACACACACACACACACACACACACACACACACACACACACACACACACACACATACACACACACACACACACACACACACACCCACACATACTCACACACACACACATATATATATATATATATATATATGTTACGGTAAAAGTGATTAATACGATGATTAAGTACAATCACCGTTTATTATGCGTAATTACTAACTAATTTGATAAATGTAATAAAATTCTTTGATATTTTGCGTATTAATCATTTTTACCGGTGATAAATCATACTCACCAGTTCATTGTATTAAATATGTTAAATCGTATCTAAGTAATCAAATGTACCCGGCGTTATGCATAATCGCCAGTCTAGGATAGCAAGTTTCATTTCGCTATAGCCCAATTAGGAGATACAGGGACAGTGGCTCTAAGAATACCAGACGTGGGTAGGGCAACAGGTATATATATATATATATTTATATATATATATATATATATATATATATATATATATATATATATATATATATATATATATATATATATATATATATATATATATATATTAATATTATTTGAAACTTGTAGTTTGTGTAATTTAGTTTTAAATATGAAGTTAATTTTTTTCAACACCACTTGATCTTTTCTTCTTGTGCTCGTGAACTCAGTTCTTCCCATTGTAATAAGGCTCAAATAAATCTCCAAGTTCACAAAATGAAGATAAATCAAACAAAACTACCTGTCTTTCATTAATAAAACGAATCATTTTCATGTGTGTCTTACTCTCTCATTGAACTTAAATCTCTCCGCGGCATACTAAGCTTATAATTCTTCCCGAAATCGATCTGCTTCGTAATGACTCGACTTTTTACAATTTTTCTCCTTTCTTACAAAACATATTTTAGTCTAGAGACCTGGTATCATTTTTTGCTGTGATGTCATTCCCGTCGCTTCCTTTCAAAAGTAATGGTAAAGCGTTTCCTGGTGGTAGCACATTTTTTCTCTTTTGTTACCGCCGTCAGCGTTTTCGACGAGGCAGGAATAGAATGGGTACCAACCTAAGTTTTGTTTCCAGATTTCAGGTTTAATTTCTTCGGAGTTGTGGGGAAAAATAAAGCAAGAAGAGTCGCGGTATCGATAATATTTGGAAAAATAATTTATAATAATAAAAAAAATCTTTGTGATTAAAGTAATAAAGTGTTGTGGATATTCCGTTATGGCATTGATAGAGATGGTACAGCTTAGCTCCTGTGAACTTCATTCCGTTATTTTTTTTATTCAGATTTACAGAAATCTATATATTTAAGTTGCTAAGCCGACTTTTGGGGCAGTCCGTGAGAGAAAACTACTGCATCAATTGACTTCATTTTGGTCCTAAACGGAAGATTGTAATCTGTAGATTTGTTAAATTTGTTTTTTATAACCGCAATTTCTATTAATGAGCGATAATTTACAGTTAAAAAATTGATTTCTGCGCATGCTCAGTGACATGTTTCAATGATAAACACATGTATTCCGAGGAGTCTCTCTACATCTCGCTCTGCCATTTTTATTTTTATGATAATTATGTTTGTGAAGTATAAGATTAAAACTGATGGAAATTGTTTATTTCGCGCTGTTTAATTAGCGATAATTTACAATGTAAAAAAATTGCTTTCTGCGCATGCTCAGTGACGCTTTTAAATCTGGCTTTAGATACTCGCCAAGCACGAGGCCGCTTAAAGACATTAATTTGTTTCTGCGCATTATTATGATTTTCAACATTTGGCAATGATATGTTGAGTATAATTTTTGTATTAATACATTTATTTACTATCTAGCCGTCACGTTTTGATGGGTACCAACTAGTGAAAATTTTATATTATATATATTCGCTGAGTACAGAAAATAATTATTTTGATATTAATAAAATTAACTTAAATAGATACTATCTTAATATGAAAATTTTAAAACTCTTTCAAGCCCTGTCTTTTATTTTCAAGATTTTTATACCTGATAAAAATGGGCCGAAGATAAAAGAGTTTAATACATCTTTGATGGTATAAACTTTTCCTGTATCATGTAATTAAAGTAATCGAATCCGTGTCTAGGCCTTGTCTCTGACGTGTCGACCCTGCGACTGGGCAAGATCGAATCATGCCTTTCATCCCTTGAGTGGGTCGATAAAATGAAGACCAAGTATGTTTGGGAAGTAACTAGGGGGTCCCACGCCAGGTTGACCACATGACCGAGACATGCTATATGGCACTTCAAGCCCACGGTCATGAAAGCGGAGATGGACATCGCAGGCTTTGGTCCCCAATGCTGAAAAGCAATTCGGACTGTTGTGACATGATTTAGTCTAGGCCGGATATGGGAACGTTAAATCCGTATTCTGGAAAGTCCCTCTATGTGGTCAGAGAGGGTGGGAGAGGATACGATTCCTCCCAGATATCTCTCTTGAGAATGCTCGGTCAAAATCGAGGTGGCACCTGGCTAAATCGGACTCCGACCCTTGGAGTGCTATAATAAACCGGAGCCGCATCCCTCAGCCCGTTAGCCTATATGGTTTGTTTGGTTTGGTTTAGAATGCTACGGTCAGTTTTTGCTACACGAGGGCTTATTAGACCGGGACCTACCGCTTAAAGCCGATTCCGAACGGCTACAAACGTCCGTGCCAAGATTGGGATTCGAACCCACAGGATCTGAACCGAATGCCAGCACCCTAGCCATTCGGCCATCACCTGGTCAAGTTATCCAATGGAGTTTGAGCAGTTTGAGTCTTCTTTTCCTTGTATATTGTCTGGTAGCAAGCAGATTTTCTTGACACTTGTGGCCATCGTCCGGCACCTAGCCTATATGTACCTGGCGTGGAATGAATTCCGACCAGGGGACATTAGAAAGAACAGCAACAAAGAAATATAAAAAGTGTATATCTGAACAGATGCCTTGAAGAAAACTTCTAAGGATAGATTCAATCATCTTCAACTCAAACTAACTGAACAACAGTCTTATACAAGTTGTAACGCTTTTGAATTAGAGTTGTAAGTGTAATTCATACAATTATTGTACTTTCTATATGGATCAAATTACCATAGGATCACAGTATACAAGTTATTTTAAAATTTCCAGTCCATTAACCTCCACCAGATATGTAGGGCTGATATATAAACCAGATAAGCAAAAAGAGTCGTATACGTAGGACAGATATGAGAGCCATTTGAGAGAGATCTGCGAAATCTACTTTTTGAAAAGATAGATGTATATTGGGTATGTTCATAGAGTACATAAATATATGTATATGTATGTTGCGATGGATTGGTTTTATTGCTATCATAAACGGGAAAATAGAAAAAGTTACATGGATCGTCGAATTGCTGCTACCACAAAGAGTTTACGAGAAAATTTTAATTAGCGAAATAAAGTTAAAAAATTTAGTTATGTTTTTCCCCTTGAAACAAGGTTTCGCGTATCGTTTTAAGATTTTCTGATTATTATGACATAATTTTTAAGGATTAAATATTAAATGGAAGTTTATTTCATAAGTTACAAGCCTAGTGAGTACACGCTAGTCTCCTTTGTTACGGCAGGTTATATTCTATTTTAATTTACGTCACAAGGCAGATCTCAGATTTTTCATATGAAAGACGAGTTTGCCAATTCTAAGAGTAATTCAATACTGATTTGAACACTGCTGTAGTGAAATTGAAATTTAATGATGGGATATGAATTTCAGATGTATGGAGAAGTATATAATTTATCCTAAATATTTGCAATTCTAAAATAGTAAAGAGTATAAATTATTTACTTATTTATTAATGTATTTTAGATTAGCAGCTTATCGTCAACAGATAAATGCTAGTTTAAGTAACTGAGGGATACAGTTTACTGTATGACTAGTCATGTTAGACAGGCATATAATAATTGGTTTGAGGAATGCATTTTACATAAGCATCTTATTGTCAACAGATAAATGTTATTTTTAGTAATTGAGGGATACAGTGTACAGTGTGACTAGCCATTAGAAAAGAATTATAATACACCTATACCTTGCTATACGGCCGCTCTTTATACGGCACTAGCTTTATATACCCGGCGTTGCACGGGTGAACCCTTAATAAAGCTTACTTGTATGATATGTATATTTGTATTTTATGGCAATCTATACCCCTCTCCACTGGTCATCATCCCATCAGCATATTATAATAACCCACCCCCCATGCTAATGTCAACATTAAAATGTTTCTTTCAATTTTGATAACCCACTGGATCCCGGCCCTTCGAGGAGTTTGAGGGCTTCCCCGTAAACCCTTGTGAAAATCGCCGGTTTCATAAACAAAGAATTACCTCACGTTGCCCAGGATAATAAAAATGAATGGAGTTAACCTGACCTCTAGATGTATACGTACTAACAACCGAAATATATACAATTCACACACACACACACACCTTTCCACACTTCATTTAATTAAGGTTGATCTCTCTCTTTTCTCCTACCACCAATTTGGTGTTCAAAATGGTGATATATAGGAAATATAAATTATTGGATTGTTTCTAGCAATTTTTTCAAAATCTAAAGCGAATGTCGAAAAATCGTGACATTGATCGTGTTTGTTACATTTAATCGTGTTTCTTACATTTTAAATCAAGAATCTTATGGATATCTGTTTCCTTCTTTGAGATATGACGGAATATGTAAAAAACGCGTAAAAACACGTTTAGCCCCCCCTAACCCCCTTGGGGGCCGAATTTTGAAATATCTTTAAATTGGTTTTTAGGTATTCGTATTCCTTACATTTAAAAGCAAGAATCTTATGGATATCTGTTTCTTTCTTTGATATATGAAGGAATACGTGAAAAACACGTTAAGCCCCCCCCTCCCCGTCCCCTGGGGCCAAATTTTAAAAAATCCTGAAATTGGATTTAAGGTATTCGTGTTCCTTACATTTTAAAGTAAGAATCTTATGGACATCAATTTCCTTCTTTGAGATACGAAAGAATATGTAAAAAACACGTTTTGCCCCCCTCCCCCCCTTGGGGGGCGATTTTTGAAAAATCGCTTCTTAAATGACGCCTTCAGCCCAAAAGTAATAAGCTCTTAAAATTTGATATCTGTATCTCCAATAGTTTTTGCTGGGTGTTGATTTCTTTATATATATAGATAAAACACGTAAGAACACGTTTTGCCCCCCTCTCCCCCTTGGGAGACGAATTTTGAAAAATCCTGAAATCGGTTTTTAGGTATTCATGTTTCTTACATTTTAAAGCAAGAATCTTATGGATATCGATTTTCTTCTTTGAGATATAAAGGCATATGTAAAAAACACGTTTTGCCCCCCTCCCCCCCTTGGGGGGGCGAATTTTGAAAAATCCTGAAATCGGTTTTTAGGTATTTATGTTCCTTACATTTTAAAGCAAGAATCTTATGGATATCTGTTTTCTTCTTCGAGATATGAAGGAAAATGTGATAAAACACGTAAAAACACGTTTTTTCCCCCTCCCCCCCTTGGGGGCCTAATTTTGAAAAATCCTGAAATTGGTTTTTAGGTATTCATGTTACTTACATTTTAAAGCAAGAATGTTATGGATATAAATATCCTTCTTTGAGATATGAAGGAATATGTAAAAAACACGTTTTGCCCCCCCCCCTCCCCCCCTTGGGGGGCGAATTTTGAAAAATCGCTTCTTAAATGACGCCTTCAGCACAAAAGTAATAAGCTCCTAAAATTTGATATCTGTATCTCCAATAGTTTTTGCTGGGCGTTGATACGTGTATGTATATATAAGTCAGGACTTCTTCCTTTATAGATATAGATTTCGCTGTAACGGTCTTTTTTAATTATGGCACTTTTTCGATTTACGGTCCACAATATTTCGTTATACGGCCACAACAGCGGAAAGTGGTGATGGCAACATATTATAGCTTAGTGATTCTTCGTGTTTATGTTCGTCATCAGATTAAAACAGTTTTTAAACATTTTATTTTAGGTTTTTTATTATATGTATACATATGCGCACGTGATTTCTTTTGTTTTTTATTTATATGTTTATTTTTTTAATTTCTGTTTATTATTACATTGTTTTGTACTTTTATTTTTATGTAAGCATTTTTATAGGAAATAAAAATAATAAAATGCTTTATGAACTAAAAACTATTATTTATGAAAAATTGGAAAAGATCTCTATTAAGTTTGTATGGGTTTGTATCAAAATAATTAATTCGTTATACGGCTTTTCGCTTTACGGCCAACTTTTCCGGAACGTATCTAGGCCGTAAAGCGAGGTATGGGTGTAATTGGTTTGAGTACTCCTATTTAGACTGGCGGCTTATCGTCAACAGATTAATGCTATTTTAAGCAACTGAGGGATACAATGTATTATATGACTGGTCATTAGACAGGCGTAATAATAATTGGTATCAGGAATGCATTTTAGATTAGCGTCTAATCGTCAAAAGATAAATGCTATTTTAAACAACTGAGGGATACAATGTACTATATGACTGGTCATTAGACAGGCGTTATAATAATTGGTATGAATAATGTGTTTTAGATAAGCGTCTAATCGTCAACAGATAAAATGCTATTTTAAGCAACTTCCTGATACAATGTACTATATGACGTGTCATTAGACAGGCGTTATAATAATTGGTATGAGGAATGCATTTCAGATTACCGTCTAATCCTAAACAGATAAATGCTATTTCAAGCAACTGATGTATACAATGTACTATATAACTGATCATTAGACAGGCATTATAATAATTGGTATGAGGAATGCATTTTAGATTAGAGTCTTATCGTCAACAGATAAATGCTATTTTAAGCAACTGAAGGATACAATGTAGTATATGACTGGTCATTAGACAGGCGTTATAATAATTGGTATGAGGAATGCGTTTTAGATTAGTCTAATCGTCAACAGATAAAATGCTTTTTTTAAGCAACTGAGGGATACAGTGTTTTCCCTTTGTCCTTGCAACCTATTTTCACTATATTATACGTGTAGGTGGTTCTTAATTACCAAGATACGTATCACAATCAGACCTTTGCCTTTCTATAACTCAAGAATTTGTGGGCTGTGTTCAGTACTGGAAAATCGTTAGATTTCATTCACAATTATTGTCACTGAGTGAAGACATTTTAAGACAGCGATTTGTTGAACTTGTTACCTTAAAGGGTATTGTTTGCGTAAGATTAAAACGCTTTGATTGATATCAAATTTTTATGAGGCTCATTGGTGTTCTTATAAAAAAAGTACTCAAAAATGCTTACAAATAAATTTCAGAAAGTTAATTAGTTTTTACCTTTTTTATAAAAATTAAAGGTGACGATATTTATTTGCCGTTGCAATGTTTGATTTTTGAGTCATGATCATTTCCACTTCTGCAGAAGAAATGACAAATTTTCTATGAACATTCAACATTTGCTAGCAGCTCTAAATAAACACCACCAGTCTCGGCAAAAAAATGGCATCTAGACTTAGCAACGAAGGTTTAAGATGCTCAAAACATTATACTGCAAGCAAAGCATATGCTCGGTCCTTTTAATTGTTCTTTAAAGTTTGAAGAAAAATATTCCTAGAAACATTAGAGCAAGAGGATAGTGTTCTTTAGATCATTAACAGCGTAATTTAAATCACTTCCACAAAACAGGTATGCAAAAACATATTTTCGTCCTATTTTGTAGCATCTTATATCCATCGGACCAGAAATTTTATCAAAATCATAATGATTCTCTTTTAGAAAAATATGATAGAACTATCCTCAAAAGGAAAGCATGTTTTCAAAAAAGGCAAAAGAGATCTAAGTTTTCCCGTCTCTTGGTTTATAATAAACGCAAATAAATATTATTTCATCTTGCAACTTCAGATTAATGCTTATATAAACTAGTATAATTTTGGGTTATATTTATGACTTTAGCTTACATATAAACAATTATGACGTAAAACTATCTTTAAATATAAACAAATGTACGAGAACAAACAATAGTTATAGGCCAACAGTTATATGCTACTATTTTATTTCAAATTAAAATAAATTATCATACCAGATAATATTTAAACTTCCCATTCATTATCTAAATTTTAGGCTCCAGGTAGGCCTATGTTAATATTAACTAAGAAAAAATATTTTGTTCTATTTATTTGTATAATGCTATGATGCATTCCTCTATGAAGAAGTAATAAATTACTATCACATAAATGTTTTGTAAAATAAGTATAATCTATCTAAAAGGAAATTTATAAAAAAATTTATTAAGCATTCTCTTTCGATATATCAATGTATACGATAAATTTTTAAAGGATATATTTTGAATTTCTATGTTAAAACTGATAGTAATTTAGCCTAATCTCCTGTTTCACTCATAATCTGTCAACTTGTATAAAGTTCCAGCTTTACTCTTGCATGTCACCTCCAAGTGCTGAAAATTTCTGACTGCTCGGTTGACACTTTCCAATCTTAGCTTCAAATGCATCATTTAACAGCGATTTATCTTCATGCGAAGCCAACTGCTATCTGTTGTGGCTAATCGCTGATAAACATTAAAGACCAATGGGGTTCTCGATTTTAAGGTGCAATTTACCTAGCCAAAAACGTAAACGCTCATTAACTTCCAGTTCCATAGATTAGCAAGAAAAACCGTTTGCCCAGTTTTTTGCGAAGTTAAAATATTTGATGCTTTAATGAATGAATAAAAATATTTTGAGTTAAATACAGACACGTAACTTTTTACGGTGCCAAATGCCCATTCACACATTCACACACACACACACACACACACACACACACACATATATATATATATATATATACAGTCGGACCTCTGTTTAACGAAGTCGCTAAATCTCGAAATTAAGTTCGTTATATGGAGAATTCGTTAAATAGAGATGCACCTTTTAAAATACTTAAAATTACACAAAACATACTTAAAATTTTTAAACACTAAATATTATTAAAAAAGTAATTAATCACACCTTTATTTTGTAAATTAATATCTATTTGTTTTATATATCTTACCCATCAAAAAGAAATCTGCAAGGAAAACAAGAATAGAAGAAAATATTTCCGGGAATACACTGTATTTTCAATTTCCAGAACCGAAATTACCAGCACGACTCTGATCAACAATCTAGGAAGCAGGAGACTAGTTCAAGGACACGGGACAGCTCGACTAAGTGTGAAAGGGGATATTGAAAGTTATTCTAATGAAGTGGGCAGTGACGGGGAGGGGGGGGGAGGAAAGATTGCACTTCCTGGATGAAATGCAAATAATGACAGCCAATTAATTTACTGCTATCGAAGAGTTAGGCGACTGGTAAAAACCAGTTCAAGGTCATTGATTACCATAAAATGTGTTAAAAGAATGAGTAAGTTTGAAATGTCCAGAAATATTTTGAGAAATATGGATGAAAAAAATATAGGATCACAAGAAAAAGTTCGTTAAAAAGAGAATGCACTTCGTTATTTGGAGGTTATTTTACGAAGACATTCGCAAGATGTTCTTGGTTCCGGGGAAAAGTTCGCAAAATAGAGGTTCGTTAAATAGAGGTCCGACAGTATATATATATATATATATATATATATATATATATATATATATATATATATATATATATATATATATATATATATATATATATATATATATATATATTTACACTCATGGACAAAAAAATTAGCGCACCACGAAATAATTGCGGGATCGTAACGAAGCTTGCAATGAAGGTACATGTCGGGGAGATATGCAAATGATTAGAAATGCAGCGTGATTGCTCATTACGTATAGCCGGTAGAGGGCGTTGAACATCGTACTCTGTGGAGTATAAAACAGGTAACCAAAGCTTGTTTGAGTGTGCTGAATCATTTACAAAGGAAGGGCTGAGATAGACATGCCATTACGCCGTGTTCGAAGACAATATAAGCAGTTGTCGCAGTTTGAGAGGGGGAGAATCGTCGGGATGATGGAAGCTGGGTGGTCAGCTAGGCGAGTAGCTCGTCAATTAGGCCGCTCTGATTGTGTTGTGAGGAGGTGTTGGGACCAGTGGACCCGAGAGATGTCATGTACACGAAGACCAGGTTCAGGACGCCCTCGACAGACCAGTCGCCGAGAAGACCGCCACATCGTAAGAAATGCACGCGTACAGCCAACTGCTTCATCGACCGCCATCCAGGCACAGGTAGCACCTTCACTAGGGGCCTCTGTGTCTTCTTGACCCATACGAAGGCGCCTGGCTGAAGGACAGTTGGTATCGCGGCGCCCATTACGTGTGCTGCCCTTGACGCCCACCCATCGACGCCTCCGTTTGGAGTTTTGCCGCGCACGAGGAAACTGGACTGCAGCGGAATGGAACCAGGTCATCTTTAGCAACGAATCCAGATTCAATCTCGGCAGTGATGACAATCGTGTTCGTGTGTGGAGAGCCCGTGGTGAACGCTTCAATCCTGCCTTTGCTGTACAGCGACACATCGCTCCCACAGCTGGTGTGATGGTATGGGGTGCCATTGCTTACAATACACGGTAACCCCTAGTATTGTTCCGTGGCAACATGACAGCTCAGCGGTATGTTCATGAAATCCTGCAACCACATGTGTCGCCACTCATGCAACGGCTCCCAGGAGCCTTTTTTCAACAAGACAATGCTCGGCCTCATACGGCAAGGGTGTCACAAGACTGTCTCCGCACTGTTACTACCCTTCCTTGGCCTGCCCGATCCCCAGATTTGTCTCCAATCAAGCATATCTGGGATCATTTGGGACGACGAGTTAGGTATCCCCCGAGTTTGAACGAACTAGAGGTAAGGTTACAGCAAATATGGAACGAAATGTCTCAAGACATCATACAGAACTTGTATGACTCAATGCCCGATCGTATCGCATCGTGCATTCGCGCTAGAGGGGGTCCAACGGAGTATTAACTCCTCCGTTCTTTTGCCTTTTTTCTCTGAAATAAATTATCCTTTTTCTTTGATTTTCTTATCATTTACTTATATCAAAGTAGTCATTACGTATGTAAAATTTCGCTTCATTTGGACGACTCCTTTTTGTCCATGAGTGTATATATATATATATATATATATATATATATATATATATATATATGGTGTCTCAAAAAACCTTAACACATTTTAAAAATTTATATAAAACAGTACTCATGGTAGGGACTAGAAATTCACATATGTTACATTATATATTAGCTGTTTTTTTTAGTACAGTCAATAAATTTCAATATGTGCTCATTCTGTGGCTTGTGACACGGATAATATACAATCGTTAATCCACTTCAGTCCATGTGCGTTCCAAAATGGATTCCGTAACACATAAAAATGCAGCAATTATGTGTTTTTTGTGTTCTTTAAGACTGTCCACTTTTATTGAATAAACTTTGTCTTTGACAAATCCCCAGAGCAAAAAGTCAAGAGGTGTAATGTCTGGAGATTGAGGCGACCATTGGATGCGACAATCTCATCCAATCCGCCTGTTCGGAAATTCCTGATTTAAAAAGTCTCCTACAATTATACCCCTATGAGGCGGTGCACCGTCTTGTTGCGAAATGATTTTGGGATGTAAAAAAGAAATTTGTGGGACAACAAAAATTTTACAACTTTTACAGCCATTTTACAATTTCCGCTTTCACGGAAGAACTAGCGCCCTTTATTGAACTTTTTGAAGCAGAAAAAGTCTAATATATGCGGTAACACGTCTGTGAATTTCCAGCTCCTACCTTGTATACTTTTCTTTTTATAAATTTTTAAAATATGTCAAGGTTTTTCGAGACACCCTGTATATTGTACCAAATCCGTGGTACGGATAGATATATTAAAAAGTGAATTTCAAATACAGAAATAAATGTGCAAGTTACCGCAATTGAAAAACAGAAATTTTATGAACATCAAAACTTTAGAACACTTTTTTACAACTTGCAAAAGTAGACAAAATAAGAACAACGAATCTTCGCTGGAAGTCGACAAATTCCAGCACATAAGAACTTTTCTTAACAAGTGGGGATTTTAAAGTTATTCATTAATACAATATAACAGTTATTAATAAGTAGCATACGACCTCCACAGTCTTTTCCTGAAAGGACCTCGTCTTATCCCAGCTGTGAATAACAAAATTGTTCACACTGAAAATCTCCTGTAGGAAACACACCCACTCGCAACAAACCAACTTTTTAACTGATCTTTTTATTCCAGACTCTTATTCACCTAGGTAACAAAACCCGTGATGCCACACCGCTCAACCAAACCATTTTCCAACAATAGACCCAAGAGCAGGATTTATTACTTACTCCATGGTAGACACGTGAACGTGCTAAACCATAGTTTTAATTAACGTGAACTCCAAAACATCACATGCTGGCGATAACACGCGAAGTTGGCCCCTAACTCGTAACAATATATATATATGTGTGTATGTATATATATATACACTGCTGGCCACCCAAATTGCAACAACAAGAAAGACAAGAGATATCACAACAAAATTTATTTTGTAGATAACATGTTGACCAAGTATCAAATGATTAAATTTATAGACTTCTGTGAAGTGTGGTTCCTGCCAAAATCAGTAGCCAGAGTAGCCGCCATTGTTGGAGATCACCGCTGCCACACGCCTCGGCATTGATTCAAAGAGACTTTGGATGAGTTCTTGGGGTACAGCAGACCAAGCAGCTTCCACACGTTGCCAAAGTTGATCTGCTGTGGCAGATGGGGATGGAATCTGGGTCAATCGTAGAGCAACCATGGACCACATGTTTTCTATCGGTGAAAGATCCGGAAAGCGAGGGGGCCAGGGAAGCAATTCAATCTGGCGATTGACGAAGAACCGTTGGAAAATGCGTGCCACGTGTGGTCGTGCATTATTCTGTTGAAATATGGCTGTGGGCAAGCCCTGAATGTAAGGAAGTACAACTAGCTCCAACACCTCGGAGATGTGGCGCTGGCAGTTTAAAGTACCGGCAATGCGTACTAGAGGTGTGCGAGAGTGATATCCAATACCGCCCCATACCATAATACCCGGTGCAGGACCAGTGTGGCGGTGCATAACGCAGCTGTTCAGCATCCTCTATTCACGGTGTCTCCAGACTCGAATGCGACCATCGTGGTGTTGCAGACAGAAGCGAGACTCGTCAGTAAAGACAATTTCATTCCATTCTGCCGTCCACATCCTTCTGTCATCGCACCATTGGCGGCGGAGACGTCTGTGGTTCTGCGTCAAGCGTAGACAAAGCAATGGACGTCTTTCGGACAGACCACTCTGCTGTAAACGGAGTCGAATGGTACGCGCAGACACTGGATGATGCGTTACAGACTGCATGTGCTGTGCTATGGTTCATGATGTGACTGAGCGATCCGTCACTGCCATGCGCACAATTTGCCTGTCATCACGTGAAGTGGTGCGTTGAGGTGGATGCGATCGAACACGCCGGTCCGTCGTACCCTCCTGCATCCAACGATCACATATCCGCATTACAGTTGTTTGGTTTCGTCCAACACGACTACCGATTTCCCTGAAAGATAATCCACAATCTCGGTAGGTCACTATCCTTTCTCTGTCGAACTCGGATACTTGATCAAAAGATGATCACTGTTTTCGACGAGGCATAATTGATCGTTTTTTTGAAAAAACCACAAGAAAAACAATTGCCGAACTTGAAATCGTCGAAATCTCCAAGCCTTAAATAGCGCTTTGAAGTGGCGCCACAGGCGCGCGTGCTGTGCGTTTGTGCTGAAATTCTAATCATTTGCATATCTCACCTCCGCTAATGCAGGTTGTAAATTTCATGTTATTTGCATGTTTCCTTCAGGGTGTTGCATTTACAGTGGCCAGCAGTATATATATATATATATATATATATAAATGTGCGTATATATATATATATATATATATATATATATATATATATATATATATATATATATATATATATATATATATAAATGAAACAAAATACGGGTACTTCAACGTACGAATAACTTTAACTTTGTAGAGTACATGAAACACGACAATGTAGACGTAGCCAGAGTGGTAATTTCTTCTAGTAGACCGGTACAGGAGATGGATTCACACATAAGCACTTCAGGAAAGAACAGGAACACGATGAACACTTGAAATATTTTATTCCATGGAACCAAACTTCAAGACATCAGAGAAGATACACTGCTATACAGAGTTGAATGACTTGGCACACGCTGACGACATGATGTTTGAAAATAACGTCAACGGACAGCCCATAGCTACCCAGGCTGGATTATCGAATATGATTACATTCTAATATATTTTGGAACAGTACGCGGACAGCGAGCAAAGACGTACGGAAACAGCGCCAAGTAAGAAGAGAGCGCGAAATCGCCCTGTCTCGCCTTTTATGCTGAGTAACTTCCGATTTTGCCGCTAGGCTTAGAATTCTTTTAATTGGTTGACCCCGATCACGTGGTATTTCCTCGAAGGGGGGTCGAGTTCACGGAAGTCTAAATATAACTTTCCCGCTTATGCGTTAAAGAGAATATTAGATTATTTCGATTTTCGATTTCGTTTATGAAATAGGGCTGGGTGTTATTGAGGAAAAAACAAGATACGCGTTAGATATAGAACAATTAATATTAGTGGGGCGTTATTATATATATATATATATATATATATATATATATATATATCCTGAAGAGCCAGGAAAATTGGAACACCCGACAAATATCCTGTACGGCCCCCACAAGCATGCAGAAGTGTGGCAACACGACGTGGTATGGACTCGATTAATGTCTGAAGTTTCCCTAGAGCCACTCGGTAGAACCTCTCGGAGTGTGAGGTGTCGCATTGCCCTGCTGGAATTGTCCAAGTCTGTCGGAATGCACAATCGACATGAATAGGTGTAGATGATCGGACAGGATTCCTATGAACCCGTCACCTGTAAGAGTCATATCTAGACGTATCAGGGGTCCCCTATCACGCGAACTGCACACGACCCATACCATCACAGATGCTCCACTAGCTTGAACGGCCTCCTGTTGACAAAACACTGTTCAGGGATTCATGAGGCTGTCTCCATACCCGCACACATCCATCCGCCCGATACAATTGGAAACGAGACTCGTCAGACCAGACAACATGTTTCCAGCCACCAGCAGTCCAATGGAGATGTTGGCGGGTCCAGGCGAGGAGTAAAGTTTTGTGCCGTGCAATCAACAATGGT
The DNA here is from genome assembly GCA_907164885.2 of Dolomedes plantarius. Classification (NCBI taxonomy): domain Eukaryota; kingdom Metazoa; phylum Arthropoda; class Arachnida; order Araneae; family Dolomedidae; genus Dolomedes; species Dolomedes plantarius. Next base: position 27,201,661 of record OU015496.1, on the reverse strand, counting down.
ACACGAGAGGGCCTGCGGCTCCGAAAGCCCTGATCAATGACGGACCGTTAAACAGTTCGCACGATGACACTCGTTGATGCCCCAGCACTGAAATCCGCAGCAACTTGAGGAAGTGTTGCACGTCTATCTCGTTTAATGATTCTCGTCAGTCGTCGACGGCCCCGTTCTTTCAAGGTCTTTTTTTCGGCCCCACCGCTATCGGAGATTTGATGTTTTTAAGGATACCTGATATTTACGGTACACTCGTGGTATGGTCTTGCGCTAAAATACAAATTGCATTGCTACCTCGGCGATGCTATATCCCATCTCTCATGCACTGACTATAATGCCACGTTTCAAGTCGCATAAATCCTGATAACCTGCCATTGTAGCAGCTAGCAGCGATCTAACAGCCTCGCCAGATACCTGTTGTCTTATACAGGCTCTGCCGACCGCATCGAGTTACGCTGATTGGGAGCATATCTCCGTTATTTGCATACGCACGACCGTACCAGTTTTTTGGGATCTTCAGTATATATATATATATATATATATATACATATATATATGAAAGGATTAATATTTTTCTGTGTATATGATTCTTATCAATGTGTATTGAAGAATTGTAAAGCATCTTGAAACGTGTCAGAAATGCAACAGTTATCACTCTCTTCACATAGAATAGTCATTTTCTGATCAAAATATTTCTCTCGTCGAAAAGGTACTTATTTGTACATTATTTTATCCTTACGTTGTCTCGTTCTGCTGTAAAAATACATTTTAAAACAATGTATTTAGTTTCATTCACTACTTTAAAAACAACAACAGATTTTTCTTTAGTCATGCCTCTTACAAGGTTAACAAGGTCTATGTTTAACTCCCCATCAGTGACCATTAAGTATTTTGCTTTTTAAAAACTGTTGTAAAACATTTAAAAGGCTAGAGGAAGAAAGAAAATAAGCATAAACACTTTAAATGTCTTTTGAACTCCTGAGAAAAAACGTCTCCAGTGCCATTAGCAGCAGGACAATGTTCCCCGGGTCATTAACATAATAATCAAAATAACTTCTCCGAAATAAACGCACAGAGGCTTATTTTTTTTTAAACTACTTCGCCTTTAGAGTTTCCTTCAAAGTCTGTAATGGATTGCTCTAAGAAAATATGATCTCACTTCTTAATTCGGACTATCATTGAATTTTAACTGGAGAAGTTAAAAGATTAAGCTTTTGTTTGCTTTGATTATAAAGTATCTGGGCAAACGGGTTCATTGACTTTAATGGATCAATTTCAGGTTTCGTATGACATGTTTAAAGCTTTTAAGTAACGTATATTTTTTTAATTTATCGTACGCTTTATATCTGCTGAAATCTCTAATGGATTCGGAAAAGATAAGTCTCTGAAGCAGCAAAAATTCTACTGAAAATTGTACTCATTGCTGGCCTTCTGCTGTGATATTTAGGTTATCATTGTAATTTATAGCTTGTCAGTGCTGGCCTTCTGTCTGTGATAATAAGGTTATCATTGTAATTTATAGCTTGTCAGTGCTGGACAAGAGCGGAATATTCAGTAGTTTTGAGAGATATCTGATTGGTATTGTGTCTATTTTCTGTTCTCGGCAGTAAACGTTTTGTGAACTGAGTATGCATCAAATAAATACTAGCGATCAGATAAACAGAATGTCTCTCTCTACTTGTAGCCACACATACGGTTATTGTAACACATGCAACTGACTTAACCCTTCAGCGGGAGCGATAATTTTTAGGAACACCAGCAGGCGCGCGTTGCACAAAGTGCAACGTCTCTTTCAACCTTGATTATTCCTTTTGTAATAAACTTTTTTTTCAAATTGAAAATAATAATTCTTCATGTTATGACAAGATAGAAAATTTTGATAATATTGATATATTTATAATTTAAAGCCAAAGAATGCAGATACAATTGTAATGGTATGATTGGGGTATTAATTATGATACCCAGTGATATGATTTACATATGTAGATTTAAGTATTGCGTTGTGTTTTTTGAAGAATGACAGATTATCCGATTGATATAATAACGGATACATTTATTAATACATTATGATATCACAACTAATCTCTTCATTTACAGTTTCAGTCACTATCATTATAACCCTTTTTATTTTACTTCTTACACTACAATTATCACTAGTACTTTCTTAACAATTATTATACCTTTACTACAATATTTTCTCATTTAATGGATTTTATAACCCGTTCATCAACTCACAATAACATCATATTTCAACGTTATATCAATTTCTAATAGAAAGATCTATAGTATATACATTCGGAATACGTAGTGTATGAATGAGAAATCGCGAGGGCACACATTTAAAACCAGTGGTCAATACGGAGCACAAACGACACATACCTCCATTGATGAACTCTCATGAAGTCAATTTAAAGCGCTGGCATTGTCGGGGACTTGGTCTTTCGATTCTCCCTCTTTTGATAAACTCGTCTGCAGTCCATTAAATGCGCTCGCGTCGGCTTGGGACCCTCCTTTCAAACCCGTCTATGGTTGCGGCACTCCTTCAGGGTCCGTAACTTCAGCTTGTAGCATACGGTGGGTCATACTGCTCAGGCAATTCGATTCTCGGGATGTGGCACTCTGCTTCCACGTGGTCAGCCGGCTCTATTCTTTCATAGAATCTGGTTAGTCTCGATGTTAGTCACTGCCTAGTATTTACGCTTTGGGACATCGGTGCAAATAAAGCGTCAAGCTATATTAATTTATCATACGCTGGCTAAGTTTCAATTCGAGCTTTCTCATTCTAAATTAATTCTTCGGCTCATGCTCTTAACTACGGTCTAGGTGTTCGTCCTTGCTGCTCCTCGGTCGTAATGAATTTTTTAGGATCCCCGCATCATCTGATCTGGTCATTCCCTCGTTTTTTTATTGGTCAGAGATATTTTACTTCTATTCTATTGGGCTACTCATTTCTTTCCAGAACCTTCTTTTTCTCCGCCTCTCGTAGGTGGAGCCACTCGCCTCCCATCATCATTATTCCCACGGCCATATTCCCATCTTCTCGAATATCATCTGTTTCCGATTTTCACCACTTAGCCCATACCATCACTATTCAATGCATTTCCTCGTTAGTGTGCTCCTCTTCCTTTAGCTTTCACATCTGCATCTGGTCTAAGCATACCCCACATTGTAAATTTTCTTTGGACGGTTTCTTTTTCATCCTTAATGGCATATAAACATCCTGTTTCTTTTCTAAACTATGTCCACGTCCCTCGCTTATTTATCACTCGTCACTGCTTCTCTTAACTCGATCATTTCTTAATTGATTCCTTCATCCGTGCCGAATGTTGCGGCGCTTTTGCACCGGAACAACAATCGCCTTATTTCGAAAACTGTCCGGTTTGTTGGATCTGAGGACAACTTGCGAATTGATTTCTATTATGTCCAAAAACCTAAAAAACAATGAGATTGTCCATCTTCGTGATAAGCGGGATACCGTGTAATAGCTGCACATTGGATCGACTACATCAAATCCTAATTTTGTAATATTGTAATCCAGTATAATCGGTGGTTTACCATGGTTAAATCACGACTAACGATGAATGGAAAGGAATACAAGGGTCAGAAAATCAGACCTGCATTAGAAAGGGTGTAGCTATAAATAGAAACTGCTTAGAACATGCAATCCTTACTTGTAAAAACAAACCATTCGCAATTACGAAATGCACTTTGTACACGGGCTCGCCCGCTGAAGGCTTAATGTTAAGATTTTCTGTCGTACTGCGATTTGAAACCTTGCGAATACAGTCGAATCCGGTTAATTGGACCACTGGTAAATCGGACCAGACGCTTATCCGGACCGAATCCTAAAGATCCGAAACAAATCCTACTGCATAAGCCTAATAGGGGATGTTCATATAATCGGACCAGCCGGCTATTAGGACCAAAATTATAAGATCCCAATGTGGTCCGATTAACCGGAATCCACTGTATATTGCTTAGGCGGCACTCACTACAGTACCTTCCTAATTTCTGCATAATTTGTTGTGTTAGGGTTGAGGCTCCGTTTTATAGTGGCACCACAAGGGTCGGAGTTCGATTTAGCCAGGTGCCACCGCAATTTGTACCGAGCACCCCCAGGGGCGGCATCTGGGAGGGATCGTACCCTCTCCCACCCACTCTGACCTCATAGAGAGACTCCGGTTTACGGATTTAACCTGTCGATATTCGGCCCAGACGTGAAGGTATTTAATGGCGCTTGTCGGGATTCGATACGATCACCCTCAGCACCGAAAGCCGACGCGCTGTCACTAGGCTACCTCGAGCCCCTCTCGATTCGGAGCTTGAATAGTCTATCTCTTGGATAGTAGATCACTTCAATGAAGTCCTTCTTCCAAATGCTTAACAGATGTTTCATTGTATTATGAATGGATCTGGTATTATCTAGACAAACTATTTTCAATACTTCGAATGCTTAAATTTGTTTCCTCTTCTGTTGCCTCTATTTCCTCGTATATGTCCGGACTGGATCGTAGCGCGAGACCAAGGACATTAAAAACAACAAAACAAGAAGTTGTTGAAAAAGTTTGACAACACCACAGACATCTACGAGTACATATATATATATATATATATATATATAATACAAGTAAAATGTTTCTGTCTGATCCAAGAAGTAAAGATAGCAATTCGGGAAAGCGTCGTCTTGAATATAAAGCATTAATATGATTACTTAGGACTCTATGTTATTTCTCTCTTCATAAAAGAGAAATACAGTGATGTTGTCCTTGAAAGCATATAAAAAGGAACCTCTATAGATTCGTAATTTCATTAAAAGATGCTAAGCATTCCATGCATATACCCGAAAATGCTCACTTTGCATTCATAGCACTTCATAAATGGAGACGCGTGACTATTGTAAGGACAATACTTGAGTTTGAATAAAAGGTTGTTTGGAAAAAGGAAATCATTGTGTGAAGATTGTTTAAAACTCTTTAAAATGATATCTACGACGGTAAAATATACCTGATGTAGATTGGACGCTCTTTGAATGGTTTTCTTCAAACGATATCATACGGAGAACTCACCTGGGGTGGTATTCAAGAACACCCCTGTGTGATGTTCTCTGTTCAAAACTCAGGTCATTAAAGTCCGGAATAAAAGACTGTATTGTAAATTCATAAGTAATGAGATCTATATTTGTGACCCAAAGTCATAATATCTGATTAGCAAAAATATTTGGAAAGAGGATTTAGAAACAAATACAAAACATACTTAAGGGGACAGTGGACCTTCAAACCTAACTTTTTGTTTTGAATGGATTTGCTTGAAATTTAATATGTGATTAGTACTATAGATATGTAAATAGTGGTTAAAATTTAATTATTAAATATTAATAATAAATGAATAATTTATTAATAATTATGAATTATTAATTATATCAAAAATTGGCCTAATTAAAAATGGTCTATGCGCATTTCTTTTGCATATAATATGGTAATTTTTATTTACAGGATACCTTATAGAACTAACAATGAAACTTGTTGCTTATTTTAAGCATTCATTAAAAATATAAAGAGAAAAAAATAATAATAGTGAAAACACCCTTTTTATTACGCAAAATACCTATAAATCGTCTTTTCAAGTACAAAACTCAGAAATTCTGAGCTACGAAGCATAATTATTTTCAATAAGATTTATTTGATATACAGTTAAGTATATAAAATTTAAATTTCAAAGCAATACGATAATTAGAAATGCACCTGGAGCAGTTTGAATATTCGTACTGTATGACGTGAAAATTCGTATTTTGAGAAAAACACGTTTAAAGATATTGCTATTAGTAACCACATAATATCTAAATATCTGAATTAAATACATATATAAATATCTAAATTAAATACAAATGCTTATAACAAGGAAAGTAATCGCAGAAATTAAAAATTCCTTTTGCAACACATTCCGTAGTTTCACAATTCAATAAATAAAAAAATTGAATTTTTGGACAAATTTCCCAATTTTGAAAGTCCACTGTCCCCTTAAGATATCATTGGATATATTACATTATCGAAAGTGTATTACATTATACACGACACTTAAGATATCAGTAGTATATTGACAAATTGAACCATGTACTTAAATTTATACTGGTCAACTTTCCATTCGTGTATCGAACGCGGCCCTCGTTCTTCACATATTAAAATAGGTCCGAAGTATCCTAGTGGTAGCGCGTCAGTTTTCGGTAGTGGGTGTGCTCGGATGGAATCCCGACGAGCGCCATTAGATAACTCCGTGTATAAGCCGGATATGGGTACGTTAAATCCGTAGACCAGAAAGTCCCTGTATGAGGTCAGAGAGGATGGGAAAGGGGAGTCGCCCCTGGGGTCGCTCGGTCAAATTTGAGGTGGCACCTGGCTCAATCAGACTACGCTCCTTGTGGTTTAAACCGGAGCCCCACCCTTCAGCCCGCTGGCCTTTATGGACCTGCTCTGGACTTCAGGCCAAGGGGCATTAGAAACGACAACAATAACAACATATTAAAATTAGATAATTCTTAATGCTCTAGAAAATTGCCTATTATGTTCCGTCTATTTTCTGTCCATATATTATGTTTTAGGCTAAAAACAATGAAGACAGATCCATTAAGACCACCATTTCAGGCACAAATTAAAGCTTAATTGAAAATTGATACTTACCAGAAATAACTACGTGTGCTAACAACAATAACAACATATTAAAATTAGATAATTCTTAATGCTCTAGAAAATTGTCTATTATGTTCCGTCTATTTTCTGGCCATATATTATGTTTTAGGCTAAAAACAATGAAGACAGATTCATTAAGACCACCATTTCAGGCACAAATTACAGCTTAATTGAAAATTGATACTTACCAGAAATAACTACGTGTGCTTGTTGATCCTTTTTTGTTTGTTTGTTTGTTGTTGTTAGTGTAAGCACGAGTAATGCAAACTCGTCGAGTCTCCCCAGAACTTAATAAAAAAAGCTCTAAAATCAATTTTTCGCAATTTCATACGCTCTTATTGCTACTACAGGAAAACCTCGTTTATCCGGATCATATTTGAAAACAATATTTTTGTTCAATGTTCACATTAGATGATAATTTTTAACTATGATAGCAAGAACGTAACGACAAGTACGCCAAATATTCGCTTTTTAGTTTGATGCAATGTACAGTTCCTGCATAGATTCTACAATAAATTACGGTAATAAAATGCTTTTCGTTGACTTTAAGAAAGCTTTACTAGACTTACCATTTCTTTGATAAGAAATGGTATGAAAAGTTATTTTTATATTTTTTAATGTCTTGTAAACAATACCAATGTAATTTTGTTACAAAACATAGTATTTTATCGTAATAAACGGTAAGTCTGTTTAGTTAAGCATTTTGTTTTGCTTATTAACCATATTACCCGGTTTATCCGGATTTCCGATTTTCCGGATTGCCTATGGTCCCATTTAGTCCGGATAAACGAGGTTTTACTGTATTTTAACTATATTTTTCTTTAAATCAGTTTTATTAACCCTTTTTCTCCCGATTTTAGAATATTTTTTGAATAAAATAATGTTTTCCAAATACCTTTTGGGTCTTTCATGATTAATCTAAGTGACAAAATAATTTTGACATAATAATGTTGTTCCTTTTAAAACGGCTGAAACTCTTTTAAATTCTTTCAACAGATCACGAATTTCCATTGAAATTTTTTTTTACTCATAAAAAAATCAATCTATTGGATAAGCCGACTATATTTTTAGAACAATTGAATTAAAAAAGCGAGAAATCCTTACACCATAGCACGTTTGATAGACGATCGAGATGAAAAGATCCGGGATCGATTCCCGATGGTAGAAACACGGTTATTAATATCTTTTTGAATTATTGGCGCAATTTGCGATATAAATAATTCTAATCAATTGCCAATGCTGACTTACCTTGGCGAGTTAATACTAAGAACCTTTAATTAAGATTTACTGAAATAATTTTGTCTTGTCGATGTTACGGAAGGTATTGATCACGTGCATAGATAACATGTAGCTCGCATTGTTATCTCAATGCTGGTTTTCTTTCCAGATTTTAATGATATATAAGACCCTATGTTTTAAATGATGCGGGAAATACCGCAAAGGAACTAAATAAAACCATTAATAGAAACATTACTTATTAATACTAAAGAAAATATGCATTTACTTCACTCGTGATAAGAAGTATACTAGATAATATATCTCATTTTTCAAGCTATATACATACATATTTAAAAATGTACATTAACAGTTTTAACGATATCCTTACACCTTTAATCGTAATTTCGTTCAAAATATCGTTTTTGATGTAGGATTACGTTCCTCCCTAATGGTCCACCGGAAAGAAAAATTTCAGACACTAAAACCGTCCGTCCATCCGTCCTCGAGAGTTATAATTTTGGCAGCGCGCAAAACCCAGTCTGTATCGCTTAAACAAGCAGTAAATAGTTAAATAGAAAAGTACCAAAATGCGTCAAAATTTTGACAATCATATATATATATATATATATATATATATATATATATATATATATATATATATATATATATATATATATATATATATATATATATATATATGTATATATATATATATATATATATATATATATATATATATATATATATATATGTATATATATATATATATATATATATATATATATATATATGTATATATATATATATATATATATATATATATATATATATATATATATATATATATATATATATATATATATGGAGTACCGTTAGAAGAGACTATCTGAAATTTTTCTTCTTTTTTTGCGATAACATTAAAGCCTAATATTTATATTTCTAATTCTGTTTTAATTTATAAATCTGGCAGATTTTAGTAAGAAAATAGTTATTTTTTTAAAGTAAGAGATGTGTCATAAAGTTAATTTTAGCGGTTTCTCAAAATTAATTTTTTCATCTTTTGTCTTACCGCAAAACTTCCTATAACAAAAAGTGGAGCTTAATAAGCCTTAAAAATTTACACACTTTATCTATAAATATAATATGTTTATAAAGGAAATAGAGTATTCTCATGATCACAGATTAATTAGTTTCTTGTTTATATAGGTATGAACTGCAAGTGACAGTGAATTTTAAGTGATTTCTCTGGGATTCTGTAACTTTAACTGCTACAGACCTTGAGATAAACAGAGTATAATACGTAGTCTATTCCCTAGAGAAAGGCATTATCTTCATTCTCCAATTTATAAAATGGTGATATATTTGTTTATTTTTGAGTTATCCTGTTTTGCGGAAATGCCAAAGTTTCATCCAGTTTTTTCTCAAGCCCCCCCCCCCCTCCTCCCTGAAAATTTTTTTTAATGTAACAGCTCAATTTTTTATAGATTTTCCAACTTTTAATTTCATTTCCATTACTTACATGTCACCTTAATATTGTTTTTCCCTAATTTTCAAACTTACTAACAAGAAGAAAATTGATAAAGTTTAAGGAATTTCAAGCATTATTCACACCCTAAGTCAATAGATATTTCCTTTTCCCTTCTCAATCTGGGTCCTGTATGACATTCAAAATAATCAGTAAAAACCAACCGCTTTAAAATGCCTTCGAAACTGTTTAAGAAGCATCGTTATAAAATACTTTTTATGGCACATATATTAACTGACAAACTCGGTACTTACAACCAGATAATACTAAATCTGAATTTATCCACTGTTTCATTCTAGACATAAAAGTAAAGGATTTAAGAGTAAATTTTTTGTTATGGTGTTGCTAATGCCGGTTCTAGAACAGGTCCATGCAGGCTTTTGCGGGCTGAGGTTTGGGCGATCAAAAATCTGGATCATGATTCCAGATCAGAAATGTGGGAGCGACGGTAAAGATAAATTATCTGAGTAAGATTTTATGCTTATATCTCAACTCGGGCCTGCCAGGCTAAGTATTTATTAGCATTTCGGTGAAATTTTGGAAAAGTGACTGTATAACAATGGTAAAATTTTAGAAAAAAAAGTGGTTGAACAAACTCAAAATCGTTGAAAATGCTGAGTAAACACCTCTTAAGGAATGCCACTAAGACTTTTTTTTTACTATATAAATGCTTAACTCTTTTAATTTCGTTTCTAAGGTCTGTGGTGTAATGCATCTTACCAACCCGAATTTCATTCAGATAAAGCTTCCTACTTTCAAAATTTACGCACGAAACATTTAGATCCTTTGCTGAATGAAATCTATCATATAACATAATATAACTTGAATTATTAAATTCATTTACTGATATAAATAATAAGGATAAATAATTTAATCTAATGTTTCAAATTCTTGGTGTACAAATAAATGTGGCATACTAAGCCATTTAACCATATAACTTTTGCAACTGATCTACATAATCAATTTCTTTTGATAAAATTTATAATAAAAGATCACCGTGTTATAGCCATGAGAATGTTTTCAGTTTTCTTAAAATTCTTCAAATTCTCTGCAGTAACTAAATTAGGGGATTTGATTTATCAAGCCCGGATCCGTTCTTTTTGAACACCAGTTAAAAAGCATTTATTTGTATGCCTTATACAATTTTTTTTAAGACTGACAGAAAGACCACAGGTACACTGGTGTAAGAAATTAAGAGAATTTGCAGACTTGGTCGATTATCTCTAGAACTACTGTACCGATTTTAATGAAATTTGATATGTACATACATTGATACAATACAAAACAAATAACCATTCAATAATTGTAATACACACGCATGATCGTGCGTAACACTCGTTGGAGTCGGAAGGTATGAAACAGCGGTTGCAGAATAAACAAAAAAAATGGTTAATAGATGAGTTAATAGGGGATATGGTCCCCTCTTACAGATATACAGGTCTCGCAGCGTGATTTCATGCTTGAAATAAGGCAGTTTATCATTTCCTGTGGCAATTGGTCCCACTCGTTCAGCAACGCTGTTTTCATTCCCTGGATGGTTCTCGGAGGGGGGTTGCGAGTTGCAATTGCCCTCCCCAGAGCGTCCCAGGCATGCTCTATAGCAGGGGTGGCCAACCGCTCGATCGCGATTGACCGGTCGATCTTCGACATGATTTTAGTCGATCGCGGGCCATAATTTAATAAATATATGGACTATGTTAGTTATAAGCGGCTCATTTTCCATTTAAAAAATGAGAACTAGTCGATCGCTGAATAAAAAATTATAGAAAAGTCGATAGCCAACTAAAAAAGGTTGGTCAGCCCTGCTCTATAGGGTTAAGGTCTGGAGATCTGGTTGGCCAATCCATCCGGAGAATATCCTCACTCTCTAGAAATTCGTCGACCAGAAGAGTTCTATGTGGCCCTTAAAATGAACTCAGGTCCAACTGCACCCCTGAAAAGGCGAACATAGGGCTCCAAGACCTCATCCCTATACCTCACACCAGTCACAGTGCCTCTTTCAAAGACATGGAGAGGTGTGCGGCCCTCCAACATGATGCCTGCCCAGACCATTAAACCTCCTCCGCCATAATGGTCGATTTCGCGGACATTGGAGGGTAGGTAGCGGGTCCCTGTTTCTCTCCATATGAACGTACGGCGAGAATCGGTGCTTAGGCTGAACCGGGACTCATCAGTGAAGAGAACGGTCGCCCATTGATCCATACTCCAATCTCTATGCTCTCTGCACCATGATAAATGGATTATCCTGTTCGTAGAAGTGAGCGGGACGCAAACAGCAGGTCTTCTTGCAAACAACCCTCTCTCATGAAGTCTTTTGGAAACAGTCACCCTTGATACACGGGTTCCTGTGGTCGCATGCAAGTCACGAGAGAGCTGAGAAGCTGTGGTACTCTTGTTACGCCTCGCTATAATCGACAAATGGCGATCTTCTCTGGCCGTCGTGGCTCTTGGACGACCTTGCCCAGGCTTTCTCTCGATGGATCCGGTATCCTTAAACTGTTTCTATAAGTTACACACGACGCTGGGCATTAAATTGAACTCTCTTCAAATTTGGACTTGAGATTGGCCTGCTTCTAGCCTCCCCACAATTCGCCACCTCATTCCCTCATCTAAACGTTGTTGGTTACTCATTTTTACTGTTACAATTTGAAATTAACTGATTGCTGCAAAATAACACCAAGAAATTCGCTGAGGTGTGCTAGCGAACGAAATGCGTCTTAACCTACGAGCGCTTATAAGCCTGTTTCTCTACTGGCTCCGCCTATACAGACGTGTACGCTTACGTATTTGACGTACAAGATTTGCATTTTTGTCTAGATGCAGTAGTTTTACATTCAGTTCAGTTCTTTTCATAAAAGTCGATAAAATATGCAAATTCTCTTAATTTATTTCACCAGTGTGCTTACAACAAATAGTACAACCTCATACCTATAAAAAATGTCTGTTGTACCACCATCTATGCAATATACCTGATGCTGTTATCATTGTGTAGTAAAATTATTTTCGCTTTATTTTCTAACCTACTGATAAACAAAAAATAAGAAGCTGCGTTTACTGGTGTTTCTATAGCGATATGTAACTTAATGATAATGTCTGTTAAATATTACTGTGATATCAGGAAAATTTTTGTTTAATCAGTATTATTTATACTGAATGTCCCCAATTGCTTGAATTTTGTATTTTTCCTCATAAAAAAACTACGCTAATCTGTTAAGCAAACTACTGTTGAAAGGAAAAAATAAGAAATATACACGTGAATACCTGCAAAAATGTATACAAACCTATATCTCAGATTTTACTTTCAACGGAAGCTAATTTAAGTAGTTAGCAAAGTTTTTATGAGGAAAAGATGAGGGCCTCTAATAAAATTCAATCGATTGTGGGCATTTGGTATAAATAATACTGATTAAATAAAATTTATTCATATATCATAGTAATATTTAATTATAGTACAGAGGCTGTTCACACATTTTTTAGACGATGTATATTGTATTCACAAAACTAAATTACATAAAATTCTTGTGTTTTAAATGTTCTATTTGACATCCCTTATTCTGAACTATCTTTCGACACCGCAATTTCCAGGATAATAATGCCTTTTGAAGTGTCAGAAGAGGTATTCTATCCCATTCCTCCTGAACAGCTTTCCAGAGTCCTGTAAGGGTTTTGGAACGACATTTGGATAATGCAGATTTTAAAAGTCCGAAAGCACAAAAATCCATAGGTGATACATCGGGAGATTTAGTAGGGATATCAGTGAAGGGTATGGCCTTGATACCAGTTTTTTGTTCCATTTCTTTAAGGAAATTTACAGTGGATTTTGATGTGTGACTGCTAGCTTTGTCCTGATGGAGTCTCACAGATTGATGGCACTGTGGGTAAAGCGATGGTATTTCATTCAGAAAAATTGGTGATAAAATATGTTCCTGATAGTATTTGGAGTTAATCTTGACATTTTTTCCCACTCTCTTTATTTTTAACTTGCCATTATAAGAAAAACCAGCAACAATCATGAATCCCTTAGAAAAACTTTCTTTCGATTCTTTGAACCATGTACTTAAATTTTTTTCTCCCCTTTTATGATAATAAATGGCTCTTTTTTTTGTTGCAATCATTTAAATACACCCATGATTCCTGTATTGTGACAATTGTTTTCCATTTTTCTTTGGATAAGTGTTTCTCATATAGAATTCTGCAGCGTGTCCTGCGTTCAGCGATATGATTTGGAAGAAGACGATGCACATTGCGTTTTTTCGCTTTCTTAAGATTTAAATCAACGTTTATCATTTTGTTCACAGTGGACACCGAGCATTTTAATGATTTTGCAACTGTCCTTTGAATAGGGGGATTTTCTTTTAACAGTAAACAACGTACCTTTGCAATAGTCGAAGATGTCCGTTTTTTTTCCTTGGATACTTGTTTGGAATTTTTGTCCCACTTGAGGCTCCAATTTGACGTTTTTTTCCTTTCTTGTTGACGATATTACCTATCGACGCTTTAGATATCACAAAACCATGACTCTCACATCGTTTTTGGTTAACGGAGTATGCATATTTCTCTTCGGAAAGAGCATAAATGTAGCCTTCGAACCACTGCTTTGTTAAAAACGCCATTTTGAATAAAAACAAAACTTTCAAGCCGCAGACGATAATTTTAACTTTTAAAAACATAGTACAATTGCAATTATTTCTTTTGCAGCAAACGATTTTTTCTTACCGCTTACCAAAATCGTCTAAAAAATGTGCGAACAGCCTCTGTATACATTCATACATATGTATATACAGACACGAATCTAATATAATATAATATATATATATATATATATATATATATATATATATATATATATATATATATATATATATATATATATATATATGTTCATGTGTATGACTTTTTAATTTTCATTTTTATAAATGCTGAATGAAACTGCAACATTAAAGGGGCACACTAAACTTTGACTATACTGAAATGACAGTAAACATGATCAAATTCGAGCTACTATAACTCCAATAATATTAATATATATATATATATATATATATATATATATAATTTTTTGTTTTATATCAAAATTACAATTCTTCAGTTATATTTTATACAAAAGTAGGACTTGTAAATCCATAAATCATTTTTAGATTTTATTTTTAAATGTATACATTCCTAAAAAGGGAAAAAAATCATTGGATGTTTCGCGCATCATAAAATTAAGAAATATGCATACAGAAACTATTTTCTGGTCAAATTAAATTAATAATATACTCAAGTTTAATGTAAAACCAAAAAACATACAAAAAATATAGTATAAATTGAAAAATTTACATAAAATTTAAAAAATTAAAATTTAGCAATTTTTTAAAAACATTTTCAAGTGTAAAATTTTTTTTTTAAATTTATTTTTATTTTTTTGTTTTTAGTATGTAAAAAAGCTTAAAATACAAATCTGATAAAAATTTTGTGTGTCTATCACACATAGTTTGGGAGTAACAGTGAGCGAAATCAAAAAATTAACATATTTGAGAAAACTGAAATTAAAGTTGGAATACACGTGGCCATGGCAACAGAGTGAGTTTTACATAAACTCTCATAGCTCGAGAAATAATGCGAATTTTTTTATGCGGTTTTTTTCATATTGTTCAGAAATGTCCCAAAAATTAGAATATAGCAAAAACCAAAAATCGATTTTTTGAAGTTTTAAAGGTGGTGTGCCCCCAAACTTATTTCATCATTGCATTCATTCGATGAATTTCAGATAGAAATATCCTCATTTCCTTAGAAACTTTAATTCGTTCACGTCTGTTAACGGACATTCCAGTAATGACTTTTTTAACGTTTTATACATGTACCAGAATGTATCCCTCCTTTATAACACATACTGGAGAAGAACTAAACAATCCGGACGTAGGAAAATACACTGTCGTTATCGTAATGAAAAGTCTAGCCCTTTTGAAATAAGAGGTAATTAAAAGTAACTCGATTCATTGAAAGCTTTCGATATATTAATGCTTAATTGCTACAGTTAGAAAGTTTCTTTTCAACTTCGGGACTGAGCGAATGTTTAATTTAGCTTGTTTTCAGATCAGTGAAAGGGGAAGAACAGACCCCATTTAAATTAGGCACTGTATATTGTTTACTGTTCAGTTCGGCAGCTTAATGAGAAATAACAAATATATTATTACAAGCTTCATATAATACAAGGTGCGCCCATAAAGTAACCGTACAATTTTTTATAAATAAGAAAAATATTACTCACCTTCAAATAAATTTAACTCCTTCAAAATAATCCTCAAAGGACTCTATACAATTTTTTCAACGTTTCTCCAAGTCATCGAAACACTGTTTATAGGCGTTGGAACTAACCGTTCGCAAAATACGCGTAACATTTCCTAGACGTTTTTAAATATCTCTCTGTCCTTTCATGGTCTTCTTCAGCTTCGGAAAAAGGAAAAAAATCAGCTGGCGATAAATCGGGAGAATAAGGTGGGTGATTTATCACTGTAATTGAATGCTTAGCAATATATTGTTGTACAGAAATTGCTGTACGGGGCGTATCATTATCGTGCAAAAGAAAACATTGCCGAGAATCAAACAGTTCCTTCCTAACTCGCCTTATCCCGTTTCTGAATCGAAAAAGCACATCCTTGTAAAAATACTGATCAATTGTTTGATTTTCAGGAACAAATTCGTGGTGAATAAGTCCTTTGTAACCAAAACATGCAATCAGCATCACCTTAGTCTTTGATTTTAAGAACGAATTTTCTCCACATTTTCCTCATCCTTTGAAGTTTAAGGGCGTCCTGTCTTTGGTTCATCTTCAATGCTATCCCACCCACATTTAAAGCGGTTGTACCACTCATACACTTGTGTTTTTGATAACGATGCATCACTATATACTGATCGAAGCTACTCAAAAGTTTCGGTATCAGATTTACCTAATTTGTAACAAAATTTAATGTTACAACGTTGTTCCATTCCGAAGCAAATTTTTTTGTACAATGCCTTTTCAGTAAATGAAAATTACTACGGCGTTTTGATATGCAAACGACTAAATAACCAGTTTAAACTGGCTTTAACAAGAGTTGAGATGTTACTCTTTCTATCTAGGTGATTATTCTTTCACCTTTTTTATTTTATTGTTTGATCCTTTAATTTGCCCGGTTACTTTATGGACGCACCTTGAAATATTCTAATGATGCTCAATGCAAAACGGCAAAAAGTTTGTAAGAAAGAAATTTCTTCAATAGCATAATAATTTTTTAATATTACTACAGATTCAAATGCATTTTTTTCTATCGGTTCATTAAATCCACCTTAAAGTCACAAAAATGGTGCCTTGTCGTCAAATGTATCGAGCTACCCGCATTTTAGACTGTCATAATAATAAAATTTGAAAGAAAAAAAGTTAGAGAAAAGTGTAAAGTTTTGTATAGAAGAAAACAAATGACATATATAACAACTGCTACATCAATATAAACATAAACCGATTAAAAACTTATTATTTCGTAAGCAGGAGAGTTAATTAATTAAATCAGTTAGGAGCTTCCATCCTAACGAGACCTTGCCTTCAATTAAATGATTATCATTAGTGCTAAATAATAGTTACTGCTGTGTCGTCATAGACATGATTAATGAAGTGCTAGGTATCTAAGTAGATAAACTGAGGTACTGTAAATATGTAAAATAATTATATACAAATTTCAGTATGATATATAACTGGAGAGTTCATTGGCCAATGCGTCATTGGCCAAGTCCCATCCCCTTTTTCAATCAACTTTCTTTTTATTTTATTATGAAGTCCAGGATTATATGTTTTATATAAACCGTGAATTTGTTTCCCCATTTATTTTAATAGAGTAAATCATAATAAAAGCCATTTTAAATGTGTTTAAAAAACAAACAAAATACCCATGCTATCAGAATAATTACTATGCTACATACTGAGACAACTGTCTAGACCAATGGTTCCCAACCCGTAGAAGTCTGTGGACCACTAAGCCAGAATTTGAACCATATGCGGACCACACCAATAAATTGAGGGGGGAGGGGACCTTCCAGGGGTATTGGGGGTATAGAAAATCCCTCGGGCAAAAGGGATACAGGATTAACGTACTCACATTCTTATGTATCATATTCAAATAATAAAATAATTATTTTAAACTTTTAAGAAATTTTAATTCAGCACCTGATAGTCATCGGATATATTCGGCCCATCTAGTTCAATGAACACTGCTTTCAAAATCCCCATTTATTTGGCAATTTTTTTTATATGTGGTGCCGGACCACTCCCGAGGTTCTCGCGCACCACCGGTTGGGAACCACTGATATAGACTCTTAGTTTATAATTAACAATGTATGTCATGCATCCAAACGCTGAATAATCACACTGCGTCACAAATTATCATATCTAGTGGTTCACACAAAACAAGTTTATTATATGACGATATTAACACTTGAGATTTCTTGATTATACACATAAATATATGACACGTAACACAGAAAAAAAACATAGATCACGCCACGAACGAAATTTTATACAGCCAATTTAAATAGCTACTACATTTCTTAACCAACTTCCGAGGCAGGCTCCGCAAGACCTCCTCGCTTCCCTATTGCCTACGCAGGACTGTCTCTCTCCTACTACCCTTCTTCTTTGCAATTTGAACTCTATGTACAGGCGCGTCAGCTGACCTGCAAAAAAACGCCTTATGCAATACGATTGCCGTCGCCTGACATCACAATGTGCATGCTATTTAGTTCCAGAGGCCCCGAATAATTTATAACTCTCTCTTGGACGAAATAATCTGACCGAAACTACGTACAATGTGCTCCTCGGTACACGTCTCATCACATCACATGGTTCTCGTATGAGGCGTGGTTCGATTTGTCGGGTTAAGTTAGCTGGCAAAACACCCCTACATGGGCTGCTGAAAATCCCATTGCCACTCACCGAACACCGTTCCATGATCAAAAAGTTGGTGTGTAGTACGCCATATGTCGGTTGAGTATCATAGCCCCCCCCCCCATTTTCTTTGACACTGATGTCCGGGCCATTTTGAACCGTTCGTGGATCAGCCCGATGATCGGGGGTTTTACGGAGGTTACTTCCAGCAAGAAAATGCAAGTTGCCGCGCATCCGTAAGGATTACGGCCGAAATTGAATCTTTCATCGGCAACAGGGTAATTTCAAAGGATCTTTGGTCGCCGGATCTGCCACCACCAGACTTTTTCTTTTGGGAAAAATCTATCGGAACGAGTCTCCCGCTGTAGAATGTTTTAAAGCAAACATCCAGCGTGAAATCGCTGCCATCCACCCCACCCCCCTCACCAATATACTAGCCCGTCTGTCGTATAAATAGTCCATTATTTTTGCGTCAACTAGTTACTAAATTACGAAATCCTACCTCCTGAAGCGATGAACTGCGATCTGAAACTACGACAAGAACATATGAAAATGTCATTACATATTCTAATTGCAAAGTATCAAATATACACTTTCATTGTGTATTTTAATCATATGAAGAACGTGTCAGTTTCAAATGCAGAAAATAGAATTCAAAAATACCCATTTCCTAATCTGTGACTAGAAAAATGCTGAAAGAAAAATTCCCCATAACTTGACACTGTGATTAAAATTTTTCCGAGTTGAAATGATGTGCCGTCTTTAATAGTGCAGGAGATTTGCTGAAGACGCCAAGCTGAGTAAGACTTTGTTGCTCTTCACATTGTCACCGGGAAATCGAACGTGTGAAAATGGATTTCATTCTTGAAAGGGAACTCTCTGATCGATCCTCGTATTTCCATGTCTTTACATGAAAATATATTTTCCAACATGA
>OU015496.1:27132411-27174911 GCA_907164885.2 Dolomedes plantarius | reverse complement strand
ATTTACTTTTGACATATGATATAATAAATCACATATGATAAAATTGACCAAAATAGTCATAAAATGACATTTTCAAAGTAGGCAGTCACTTTAAATAATTTTAAAATGTTTAAAATCTGCCAGAACTATAAGTTTCACCTTCTTTATCTATAGTTTGTTTAGTTTTACGTGATTTTGCTAGTTTATTGTTAATTTTTTTTCTTTTCCAATCACTAGAATTTCTTTTTTCACAATTGTCTATGCGACGCTTATCACGCCTTTGAGCAATAGACATAGAGAGTAAATTTATTTCCTCTTGTTCTGCATTTTGACTTTGTAAACATCCAAAATTAAACTCACTTATTGAGGAAATTACTGCCATTTCAAGTCTTTTTTTGGAAACAAACGTTTCCTTTGGACAGTTCTTCCAAATAATACTGTGCAAGCTTTCATTCGTGTTTTGAGTTTTGCCAGACACACATCTAGCTAACAAGTCATTACTTGCAAGTCTTTGATACACTGGCAATATTTTGGAAATTACATCCTCTGACAATTTAGTTTTCATTGCACTGTGTGATTTTGTAATTTCATTGTTTGCCAGAGCTCTCTGGTAAAAACACCATGATGTAGCACCTGTTGGGCATTTATTGTGCTTTGGAAATGCTTCAGTGGAACAACAATGAAATAGGGATGCATATATTGCAGATTTCATCTTTTGTATATCTGGAACATTATCATTTATAGCTTTCCTATAAAAGTTTGTTAGTTTGAATATTGTTGTTTCCTTCAAACTTCCCCCTTTTCGACCACCTATTGTAATGCCTTTGCTCCGCCACTCTGTTACTTTATTGCGAAGTCCAGTTCCTAACCTTTTTGCAACATGGTTTATGCATTCTTCTTTTTTGATTTTTACGTCACTGCCATAAACATTCAATGTTGACAAATGATGAAACGTTTTAGCATCCCCATCTGAAAGGATATTGATGTATCTCATTCCACATGCATTTATCGATCTCTTCCATAAAATTTCTGCTGCTTTCATCTCCATTGAGTTAGAGGACCCCTGATAATTTTCAGCACATTGTGATTTATGGCCCTCAAACCATATGGAAAATTCAGCAGTATTAGCACCAAGGTCTCTCTTCGCCGAAGTACATTCAGGACAATATTTAGATAAGATTTCAAAATCGATCACAAGTCCAGTCAAAACGTCCACAACTATTCCAATTCCGTACAATGACGTATGGCCACGCTTTTGCCAAGTTCCATCGTACGACACTGTTAAATCAATAATATTTGTGTCTGTATGTTCACGTAAATCTTGATGTTTTTTTCTTATAATGTTACGAGACAATTCCAAAATATCCTCTTTGACATGCATCTTCTCCTCGTACAAATTATTTAAACATTTTGAAAATGTTTTTTTATCCATAGCATGAATTCCAATTACCATGGAAAATATTTCTAAAGCTGCGTGTCCTCTGCCAATCTTCAAAAAAGCTTCAACAAGCTTTTTATTTGCTTCAAAACATCTAGATTCATTTTCACGGGGACTTGAAAACACAAAACTAAATATTTTATTGCAATTTTTGCAAGAAAGTTCAACCTTTGTTGAAAATCCAAAGGTTCCTTTGGTAGCAACATCTAAGGATTGTGTGTCACAGTGATCACATTTCACATTGCATAACAATGAAGACCACATGTTATTATTCATAAAAACATAACTGCTTCTATCACTAAGATTTTCTTTAGATGTGGAAGGAAGCATCTGTAATTTGGTAGCACTAACATTCTTATTTTCCTCACCTGTATTTTCTGCGGTGACAGAAACAGAATTTTCACCAGATGATAAATTATCACATAAATCATCAATTTCACCAACTTCATTATTCAGAGCACTATTTGGAACAGCTTCCCAATTGACCCGTTTTCTCGCCAAGCCAATTTTTTCCCGCCAATCTTGGCGCCATTGTTGTTTACCCCAGCCCTCCGCACAGCAAGTGAGTAAGACTGGTTCTTAAATCCCGCCCCCTTCCCGCTACTCGTTGGATAGCATGCAACACAGCTTATTTATTAAAATTTTACAATAAAATGAGAGTATAAAGAGATTTATTAATTATAAAACTTACTTGTAAATATCCGGTGATGATTTTTAAAATATTGAAGTTTATTATTAAAAAACGTCGTTCTTCTTAGGGCACTTAAAACTACTCACCAAAAGAGAACATTCCCTTAGAAATTGGTGATAAACGACACTATTTCTAGAAATATCAACTATAAATAACCTACTGGGGATACCGTCCGAGCCGAACGCATGCTTACCGCCAATTTTGCAATCCGACTTGGATAGTCTAACTAATGCAGCCAGATACTGCTAATGGGCAACATAACTATTTAGTTTAATTTAATAAAGCAATAAAAAATTAAGAGTTTTTTACAAAGTAAAAATAATAATTCTAAAATAATATCTAATTGACAAACTAAATCACTACAATCTATTTGAAAATTAATGTAAATATATTATATATTAATATAGTAAACTATTTATATATGTATAAATAAGCTATGTATAAGTATATTTAGCTTAAATAAAGTATAAAAACTCTAAAATGAAGTTAGAAAATCATATAGTCACCAAGCACGTGTTAATCCAATGAAGAATCCGTCGGTCAAGCAGGTAACAGAGCAGAAAAAAATCTGAACTAACTTTTGACCTCCTGAACCGGCTAGCTTAATATTACAGCAACCCTTGTGACGTAGTTCATCGTCAAAGCGGGTTTTCAGAGCCCAGGAACGAACCGCGCCACAAGGATTGGCGCGAAATCGCCTTGGCGAGAAATAGGGTCAATAAGGAATCTTAGCCCACTATTTTGCTCCCACCTCATACGTATATTAGCAGCACACTTACGCGATTTTTTTGATGGCCTGCGTTTAGGCTTTCGATAGCGTCTACTCAAAGCATCCATTATAGAAACAGAGATAAAATAAATCACGATTTAAATAAATCGACAACGTATAAATAAATCGACAGCTGTCTAGCTCTGAAAAGAACTGTTTTTTTTTTCTTTCGAAACCAATCGGAACTGATACAAAATAGCAAAAGATAGATGATTCAGAAAATAACTATTCTGATGCTAGTATACAGTAAAACGTGGTAAACAAGCGGTAGAAAACAGTTAAACAGTTACAGCTAACATGTGCGGTTGCCACTGCGCACATTAGTAAAAAAATATCAATTGTAGAATTAATAAAAATGTAAAACAAAGTAACACAGATCTTTGTTTACATGTTTGTTTACATTTTCATGGACATTTAAAGGGCTCTTTAATATTTTTGAATGCTTGTAACTATTTTATAAATTAAGTTATTTACATGCGGTTTTTTGCAAATGATTCTGCGAAAAGGGTAAAATATTAATACACAAAAAAAAAAAATTTCCAATTTTTGACGATTTTCGGTAATTTGAAAGTCCACCATCCCCTTAAAGAAAGTGGAAAACCTATGAATAGGCAGTTTGTTAAAGAAGTAACCAGAACTAATGTCCTGTAACTTGTTGCCAACTTGATTGCCATAATATATTTCTGGGGAAACAGTTTTTTCATCTACAAAATGCGATGTTATTTTCAAAATATCTCATAGGAAAACTAAACTGTTTACTTTTTCTTTTCCGTCCTTTATCAGTAAATCCGTATACAACCTTTTTCACATGAGCTTTTCATTTATAATATCCTTCAATAATATTTCCAGCCATATTTTTTGACAAATATTAGTACTGCGTTATCAATATTATGACGGATTATTAATCTTGACTCAAATGTAAATAATTAATTGTAAGAAAGTAATAAATATATTAAGCTCGGACCCAAGGTAGCCTAGTGATTGCGCATCGGTTTTCAGTGTCGAGGGTGCTCGGATCGAATCCCGATAAACGCCATTAGATACCTCCGTGTCTAGGCCGGATATAGACGCGTTCAATACGTAGACCGGAAAGTCCATCTTTGAGGTCAAAGAGGGTGGGAGGGGGTTCGATCCCCCCCCCCCCCCGGGTGTCAACCCTCGGAGGGGTTCACTCAAAATTGAGGTTCCACTTGGCTTAATCGGACTCCGACCCTTGAGGTGCCATTATAAACCAGAGACGCACCCCTCTGCCCGCTAGCCTATATGGACATGGTCTGGAATACTTCCGGCCCGGGGGTTTTAGAAACAACAGCAAAAACGACATATTCAACTCTTTTGTCCGCTGAGCCGTATTTTATTTTAGAAAATTTTCTGGTTTATCTAAAATAAAAGTATTGAAGCTGATTATTAGTGTTTCACACTATTTTTTTGTCGAAGAATCTATAGCCTGCAATGTAAAGCATCGAATTTTCACTCGTATGAACTTCTCTTTTGATTGAAAATGTGACACATCCAATGTCGCTTTTTTATAGCAATAAAACCCTAAAAGTGTGATGAAAAAAAGTGAACCCTAAAAAGTGAACCCTAAAGTTGCGAAAACCTAAGAATGCTACTCTCTAGTGAAATACTAAAATATAAATCACTGATCTAATCGTTTCGTAGCCACCATACAATATCAGAGATATTTCTCAGATAGTGATGATGACGTGAAAGACAGGCAGATTCTTAATAGAATAAACCATTTTCCCAGTCCTTCAACAAGTATGAAATCTAGGGTAATTGCATTAAGGGACTATAACCTTGACTGTATAAGAATGAATGATACATTGATTATCTCTGAGATAATCTATTGAATTGCTTCAGAAAATTTCTGTCTGTGAAAATATGATGCTTCAACAGTAGGAAAAATATTGCTTAGTGTTAAATCGCTCTTGTTCGTTTAAGATCTAAAACTTACTAAATCGTTTATTACATCTAAGAAAGTTGTACGATAGTATAAAAAAGCATTATTAATAGAAATATTTTATAGATGATAATTTAATAACTTAACATTTTTACCATGTTTTTATTAACTTGCTTTCTTGTTTGTGTGTGTGTTTGTCAAGTACAAATCTTCCAATCGATTTTTAACTAACTTCCCGACTAGATAGACATTTCAAACTTTTAGATTAGCTCAGAACACGATGACAATGCAATTTTTTTAGTATTTTTAGCCATCTTTAAGCAGAATTAAATTAATTTTCAGTTATTTTCAGTTAATTTTGTTTTGTAGACTAGTGCAGCCATCTACTGACCGGAACGGGAACAAAAAGTTATATGCAAGTTAACTTCCAATTAACTTCGTTTTCTTTCAAGTTGATGGGATAATTCATCAAAAAAAATTTTTTTAAGTATTTATTAATACAAAGAATTGTCAAGTTTATATGATTCAACAGAAAATTTAAAAACATGGTATATAAAAAGTTCTTTTTATCTTGTAATTATTATTCTCTGTTCAAGGACGTTGGTAGTTCCAACATAATGTCTTAGGTGAAAGTTTAAATTTATGGCATATTCTTTGTAGGAAAACTTTTATGTCTCTTAGAATGTTTTTGTCATCATGATTTTTATATATCGTATAGAACACTTTCTAAATATTAGTCAACCTTTGCTTTGGTCCAGGGCACCATAATGACAGTTAGATCTAACCAGTTACTGAGTTTATTTAACTCTTCAAAGCAAACCATTTACTTCTTTAAAAGGAAAATAATAAGATAGATTACAAGAAAAGATTCATATTGACATGCCAAACAAGATCTTTAAATGTATTTTCCTCTCTCCGACCCCCTGTTCCCATGGCCTAAGATATATATATATATATATATATATATATATATATATATATATATATATATATATATATATATATATATATATATATATATATATATATATATATATATATATATATATATATATTCTAAATCTTTTACACCATGTAAAATCCTTATTAGAGTCATGCATGATGCTTCTTTTCATAACTTTTATATTTCAGGAAGGGAAGTATTTTCATACTGATGTCTCTTTCAATATTATTGAAATATTTTTCATTCAAGTTGAGCAAAATATTTCTTTTAGAATGTCACTTGATGATAATAATTCAAATTTTCATAGTAAATTTAAAATGCGACAATTTAATCCTTCAAAATGGTTCTACTTCTATCGGAAAAATAATTGTGCTTGTCTACTATTAATTAAAAAAAATTTAGTATACTTCAGACAAGCATTTTGAAATTTGCTTTCCTGATATAAAATGCTCCTACAATTTTCTAATTTATTAAACAACACTATCCATACGGTAGCATCTAAATTTCAAAATAAAAGTTCTCAGACCTAATTAAACATTTACACGTGTTTATAATTAGATCCAATTTTATACCACTTTGCAAGACTAGAGATGTATTAATGTCCTAAACATTTATCATAATGTATTTTTCTAAATACAAACACTACCATAATGTTTCTGTTCCTATTATACAACAACAACAATTTTGAATTTTTGTGTCCTCCTATGAGGTCAGAAAAGTTAGGAGAGGGTACTATCTCCACAGATGTCGCCCCTGGAGGTGCTCGTTCAAAACTGAGGTAGTAACTATCTAAGACGGACTCCTTGTGATGCTATATAAACCAGAGCCACACACTTCAGCCCCAAGCCTGGTCTATATATATATACTAGTTGAAAACCCGCACTTCGCTACGGAGTACATTCAAATTAAATACAACGGTCAATGTATGCAATTAAAGCCAAAAAAAAAAATATATATATATATATATAAATATATGTAATAAATACGACGATCAATGTATACAATTGATGTAAAAAAAACAAAAGATATATTTATAAAAAATCGTAAGGGATATTTTTAAAGACAAAATAATGTAGTAAAAAATATTCAAATTAAATCTAATAGGACATACTAATGAATATAGTACAGTTAATATAGTACAGTTTGAGGAACATAATATCTTTTACTGTATTTTAATATTTTTTTGAATAATGTCCGATCGTCTGCCGCATTAGGAAGAAAAAAAATATTTTATTTTGTCTATTTAGTGGTTATGCACGTGACGATAAATTTATTTAAAGTACCAGAAAAAAAATCACGTGATCAGCATTTAATAAATTAAATTCTAAAAATTAATCTTTAAAAATTCACCAAAAATCCGAAAATGGAGGTAAAGATTCGAAAAAGATTTCATTTTAAAGGAATTTTATGATCTTTCTCGTGATATAAATTTTATAACCCTCAAATTGTTATTTTAAATGCAAACTTAAAAAATGTTAGTAAAACAGCTTAAAAATTTAATTTTTAAAAATCTAAGAAGAATTTTTCAAATATCTTTCTTAGTGCACCCCTACACTATAAGAAGAATCGCCATGCAAAATTTCAGCCCTGTGTTTTATGGCTTTATGTCGACAAAGCCATAAAATATTCCAATTGATGTTCCTAAACATATTTATTAAATTTCTTTAAGAATCTCAGCTCCATCAAACATTAACTAAGAACCCCACCCAATTCAAATCCGTGCGCCTAACGGCACACGTCTTTTTCGTTGCTTAGTTATCCATGACTCTGAAATAAATCCTTTGTTCCCAACCTTTTAACCAACGCGCACCGACTCTCATTAATTATTCATGTCTTCATAACGTACATGCTCTTTTTGCTGACCGATGCACTTTCTTAGCGCCAACTCTTCAAGGCTAATCCGTCTACTAAAAATTCTCCCTGTGGTATATTCGAAGATTGAATCAAGACGACCCATAAGTTCTATTTTCACTGCAATGCATTACGCCGCTTAATTTGAACTCCCAGACTTTAATTGCTAAATCCTATATTTTATAGTTAAAATCCCATTTTAAGGTCGCGCGATTGCCCCCCCTCCCCATATTTTATCCTCACTCACACACACACACACACACACACATTTATATATATATATATATATATATATATATATATATATATATATATATATATGTGTGTGTGTGTGTGTGTGTGTGTGTGTGTGTGTGTGTGTGTGTGTGTGTGTGTGTATTTGGTCTGGGACTTTCAGCCAGGGGGATTGGGAACAACAACAAAATTTAGAATTTTTATACCTTCGTAAACATCTACAGAATAATGCTTACAACCGAAAGTTATTGATAGATTAATAACTGTAAATTTTACTGTCATTTATTAACTATGCACGAACCAAGCATTAAAAAAACATTCAGTCTCCTTGGCTACAATTTTAGCTAAATTTTTCCATTCCACATTAAAAACAGAGACTGATGATGAATTTAAAAATTTTGAATTCATTTAAAATTCAAAGTAAAAAACGCTTACAAGAGAGAAAATATTAACACGTTATTAGTGTGCAATATTTATAAACTAAGATAAAAGCTGAGAGCAAGGATTTTAATATTCTATTTGAAAGTCAAATCTGATGACACAAATATGCAAATCGTGGAACCTAATATTTTTAAAAGCTCCAGTCTTAAAAAACGCTTAACTGGAGTTTGATGAAGTGGAATTTTACTGCAGATGCGCGCAAGTTTATGCCTGGCCATTAAGGGTAAGGCAAATCTCCAAAGTACACAGCTATATAAATTATTCTCCATTTCCGTTTCTTATATACTATTTGGAGGACACTTGCTAACGAATATTTGTTTTCATTAGGAAAAAATGGGTTTTTATCTAAAGTTATAGTTAAAGGAGCAGATATAGTTGAAAAGAACTAAATAATAAAAATATTGCATTGTTACGTATTGCAGTAGTTTCAGTCAGTAAAACGTTCTGATTATTTTCTTATAGAGTGACTAGATAAATACCCGCTCTTCACTACGGAGTGCATTCAAATTAAATACAACGGTCAATGTATGCAATTAATACCAAAAAGCAAATTTATAAAAAATTGTAATGTATATTTTTATAGACAATATAATGTAGAAGAAAATATTCAAATTCAATACGATGGTCAATGTATGCAGTTAATTTGTATGTTTAATATCCCTAAAACATACTAATTTGAATTAAATTCTTAAAAAACTTCCATCTCAATTTGTCTAGTGGTTAAATTTTATCTTTGACCGTATTTCAATTTTTTTTTGTCAATTTATTTCGTTGTTATTTTTGTCAATTTATTTTGTCAATTTATTTCGTTGCACGTGACGCAAAATTAATTTTATCACAAAAAGAAAAGAAACCACGTAATCAGCATATAATAAATTAAATTCTAAAAATTAACCTTTAAAAATTCACCAAAAATCAGAAAATAGAGGTAAAGATTCGAAAATTTCATTTTAAAGGAATTTTTACGGTCTTTCTCATGATATAAATTTTATAACCCTCAGATTATCATTTTAAATACAAACTTTAAAGAATGTTACAAAAACAGCTTAAAAATTTAATTTAAAATAATCTAAGAATTTTCAAAAATCTTTTTTAGTGCACCCCTCAC
Source organism: Dolomedes plantarius (assembly GCA_907164885.2). Taxonomy (NCBI): domain Eukaryota; kingdom Metazoa; phylum Arthropoda; class Arachnida; order Araneae; family Dolomedidae; genus Dolomedes; species Dolomedes plantarius. Next base: position 27,165,554 of record OU015496.1, on the reverse strand, counting down.
TATAAGAAGAATCGTCATGCAAAATTTCAGCCCATTAGGTCCAGTGGTTTGGTCTGTGCGTTGTCTGCCAGTCAGTCAGTGACAGAACTGTTTTATATATATAGATATAAAAGATATCTTTAAATAACTAAATAGATGCAGATATATATATACACTGGAACCTCGATCGATCGTTCCCCAAATCATCGTTTCCCTGTATGGGTTGTTTATTTCATCCAGTCCCGACGATACTATTTCTTTGTTATGTTCTTGCATAGTTTTCCATAGTTTTCCCGCATTTATCGTTCAGTGCAATCGGTCCCTTGAAAACCGATAGATCAAGGTTCTACTGTATATATATATATATATATATATATATATATATATATATATATATATATATATATATATAATAGTGAAATCTCTCTATGGCAGCCAGTCATGGTTCTGAAAAAAAGTGTGTGTATATATATATATATATATATATATATATATATATATATATATATATATATATATATATATATATATATACATATATATATATATATATAATTTATTTATTTATTTATTTCCAACACGGCAGGCACTTGTCTTTACGCCTTTAGCCCAACAACACCGTGATTTCTGGTAGCCACTTTATTATGGGACCACCATATAGGTAAACTACCATTGCTCCCTATGAGAGGACAGCACAGGAACAGCCATGCCGTAGTCAGGACTTGAACCTGAGCTCACTTCGCTTAAGCTCGTGACGCTAATCATTGTAATATGCAGGCGGTAACTAGAAGCTTCAGATATACATGACCAAAAATTCAGAACTTCAGAGATGCATAACATTAACATACGAAGCTGTGAAAGGCAAAGTGGTGTAAGTCAGTAAGTCAAGTGACGTAAGTCTAAAGTGTTTTACTGTAAAAACTACAAAAAAATTCCAATAAATTGAACAAATTATAGTTCATAATAGTTATTATTATATTGCAAATAATAATTATTTGCAATTCCACTATAAATTGAACATGGAGATTACATTTTTGCCCTCAAATAAATAAAAAAAATTGAAAATGTGACCTACACCACTTTACATTTCATCGCCTCATATCTATATATTTAAGTTGCTAAGCCGACTTTTTTGGCAGTCCACTAGCTAGAACTACTGCATCAATTTGCTTCATATTGGTCTTAAAGGAAAGATTGTAATCTGTAGATTTGTCAAATTTGGTTTTTGTAACCGCAATTTTTATTAATTAGCGATAATTTACAATTAAAAATTGATTTCTGCGCATGCTCAGTGGCATGTTTAAATCTGTCTTTAGAAACTCACTGTTTCTGCGCATGCTCAGTGACACGCTTTAATGATAAACACGTTTGTTCCGAGGAGTCTCTCTAGATCTCTCTCTGCCATTCTTATTTTTATGATAATTATGTTTGTGAAATATAAGATTAAACCTCACGGAAATTGTTTATTTCGCGCTGTTTAATTAGCGATAATTTACAATAAAATCATTACTTTTTGCGCATGCTCATTGACATTTTTAAATATGACTTTAGATACTCACTAAGGCCGCTTAAACACATTAATTTGTTTTTGCGCATTATTATGATTTTCAACATTTGGCAATGACGTGTTGAATATAATTTGTCCATTAGTATACATTTATTTACTATCTTGCCGTCATGTTTTGACGAGTATCAACTAGTATGAGTAAAGTTATTATCATATCGTTAATTAACAGTGGAGGAATTCTTCACAGTGTGTTTGATTTGAAGGGATTTAAAAGAACAGGAGTACAGATGTATACTCCCTCACAGTGTTTATTATAATCGCCCCAGGCATCGCTCGGTAGATCGCAGACCATAGTCAAAATAGCGAACGGGAGCAGGATTTTTAGGCTGCAGTGTTCTAACCCTGCTCCTCAATGTTGAGCTATAGAGAAAATCCGCCTTTTATTTACAGCTACATAAATGCTGATAATCCAATAAAAATGGTATTTTCAGAAAGCCTGTACTTTTCTGCACCTTGCAACAGGATTCATTTTAGAAATGTCATCCACCAAAGGGATTGAGGAGCACTTAAAACGCACTATTCCAGATTTTTTCAAAGAATCATTCGAATTTTAAAATATTATTTGCCTTTAATAAAAACGAGAAATGCCCCAAGGTGTAAAATTTCTTTCTATATTATGGAGTACAATTTTTTTTTAAAAGATTCTTTAAATCTTAGTCGACAATCCTTGGACACATTTGCTCTAGAGCAGGGGTCGGCAACGTGGTGCACAATTTTAAAGTGCCCTCCGTTGAAATAGCCAAATTCTAGTTATTCAAACAACAAACGCTCGTATTTGTGATGGATAATTTTAGTGAAAAAAATTTTTAAATCGTGAAGCTATAAAAATAAAAAACTGAGCAGCCTACTCTTTCTACAGCGTTGCTCTCCCCTCACTTTGAATCAGCTTTTTTTTCCTGCTCTGAAATTGAACTCTCTTTGCGCGTCGACATATGCTTGTGAATCTTTGTTTTCCAATATGAAATACTGAAAATCAAAATACCGATCAAGCTTCACTGGCACTCATTTGGATAAATGCCTGAGAACTGTGAATTCAACTTATGGGCCACATTACAAAGAGTTGGCTGCAGATTTGCAAGTCAAATATCGCATTAATTACCAATTTTACAATTGTTTTGTATTATGTGGAATTTAACAGGTAATAAAATTGAGAGATCGTATAGTAGCACTTTTAAAATTGTTAATTGTAGAAAACACATTCCTACACATGTCTGAGATAATTAGAAAAACAAACTCAATTTTAATAAATAATATTAGCATTTAATTTCTCTTCTTATTATTTAAGATTAATTTTATCGTTAGTTATAATTTGCACAGAAACAACATAATAATTATCTACATACATTAAGAAAGTATACGAACATATATAAAACCAAGCTACATCTATTAATTATTCTGTGCTCTCGCCTGATTATATATATTACAAATTATTTTTACTTACCACCACCCTCATTGTAGACTGATGATTTGGTCTCATTGTTTTACTAAATTTGGTCCAAAAGCAGACCAGAAATCTCGAGATACCTCAGCATAAAAAAAAGGCGACTAGGGCTGAAGAGCGGACAACCTCGAGCTATATCACAGTCACAGCTTTTTCTTAAACTGACTCAAAAAACCGTTAAAACTTCCCAGCACCGAAAATCGCAGAGGTCAGAAAATGTTCTAGAACAATTAACACCTTTCAGATATATGATTGGTTAAAAAGAGGGTTGCTGGGTCGTTGCTATGGAAGAACTATGTCCCCCTAATGACAGAGAGGGTGGCAAGTAATTCTCCATTCTTGTGCAAATCACCTTGTGTACTATCCGTACTGTTACAGGTCACACTTAATTGCATACGGGAGGCACATTCCCTTCTTCCAGGAAAACCGGTACGAAAAACCACAGGAATGATTTTCAGCACATAGACAATTTAATATTTACAAATAAAATAAATACACTTATAAATGTGCATGGAACCGAATTAATGTTGTTTCGAAATTGTGAAATAAGAAAATAGTATTTTTTCTTTAGAGTTAAAACAGTATAATAATCAAAATAATTACAAAAGTCGAGTTCCATGTCACATTTTGTTTAAATTGATATTTGAATTGAAATTTATGGAATAAAAATTTATGTCGCATTAATATTTTTCATGTTTAAATATAAACCCTACCTCCTCCTCTTCAACCATCGGTGCCCGCCGAACTCCCGCATTTCTAAAATATGCACTCCTAGTAATAAAAGTTGCCAACCCCTGATCTAGAAGTTAACATTGAGGTGAGAGAATCCAGTAGGGTTAGTACACAGCCGCCTTAATCTTTGAACCTCAATAAAATCGGTGTCAATTTTTAACCAAAAAATTAGAATTCAAATATTGAATAAGGATAATAACAAGTAAAAAAATAAAATTAAGTCAGCAAAGTGAACAAAAATTTAAATAATTTCAATTCAAATATACACCAGCAGATTCAGTAACCTGATAGGACTTATTTATCCTCCCACAGGTGGTATGAAAAATGGACCACCAACTTTTATAAACAAGTCTACAATTGTTACCAATCGATTCAGAAAAAAATTGAATTATAAGTGAATTTTTGTTAATCTTATTATAATTAAACTACTTCTTCAACATTCCTGACGGCTTTTAAGGTGCTTTCATGGTTAAAAATATACAACAATGTCCAGTTACTCTTAGGAAACAATTTGCAAAGTATTTAGTTCTCCACAAAACATAATATCATATCTTTGGGCATTTAATTTTCTGTTTATTTAGATAGTAATATCTAAGCTGCTTTCTCCTAGAGACGATGTATCATTTTCGCCTATCTTGTTTCTAGACATTATCTCATGTCTAGACACCTTCTCTAGACATTAAATGCTCTTTCTTTGCGTTTTCTGTGACAATTCTGGGGGATATTATTACCATTCCTAACAAATACTCTACAAAAACACTGGAATGATAAAATCTTCTAGAATTGCCAAATATCGCATTAGTGTGCTACAGTTTTGGAATGAATAATCCATACTAAAATTAATGAAATAAGCTCATCCAAGATTTAATTTGGAGAAATTCCGATTAACTTTTCCATAAAGATTAATAAGTGACACGGTTAATTTTTTTTTCAATTTTCTTTCATTATTATACAAATTCTATAAGCAATTAACGAAAATGTAATAGTTTAATTTTTTCCTCGTGAAACCGATTCTCAAACCGTGCAAAATTCTCAACTTAACCTTTAACTTACGGGGCCTATTTTTCCGATTCCCTCTTTAGAACGGTATGTATATGTGTATGTGTGTATATGTATGTATATATATATATATATATATATATATATATATATATATGTCAGTTTAAGTGGGAAAAGAATGATTACCTTAAATTTAAAGGGGGCTTGGGAATTAAATTATATTCGTGGCGTAATTTGACTCTAATTGTTCGTATTTCAAGACGCGAATTGGGAAAGGGAAATTCCCCTTTTCATTATGTAATCTTAGCGCGCCTGTGGGTTCTGCGGTCGAGGAGGAAACATTATATAATTCTCCTTGAAAGATGTCTGGCTTGGGCTCTGCGCATGTGCAGGGAGAGTTGACGCGCGGAGATGCCCACGAATTTTTGTCAGAACGCGGGATTTAATCGTTGCTGGTGGACGTGTGTCAGATGGATCCACAATTTGAAAATGGCGAAAGCTCAAATATGCGCTACTTGGATTAGTGGTTGCTGGAAGGAGAAATAAATTAGACTTGATTTCGTTGGAACTATGTTTGTTTATTGGATTTAGACTACTTACCACTCGCCACCAGTATTAAGATGATAACTGCAAATTAATTTGAGAACAGGCAAACCACAAGCCTGTCATATATATATATATATATATATATATATGTATGTATGTATGTATGTATGTATGTATGTGTGTGTGTGTATATATATATATATATATATATATATTCATTCTTAGGATACATGCTATCCCACCTCGTAAGGAAAAGGTACACGGTAATCTATACACGGGTAATCTATACACGGGTGAAATTTTATCCCTGTCAGCCGAAAACTTCATTTAATTCTAAATTAAGAATTCCCAAACAATTAATCACTTGATCTCTATCGCAAGTTCACTTGTTGGAATGTTTTGAAAAGTGTTATAAATTCTGGGGAAAGTAAAAAAAAAGTAATCAATTATACTCATACGCCGTTACAAGTCCAACAAATATATCCTGTATCTCTTGTATCCGAACTTTATTGATTTCACTGGCACAAACGTTTTCATTAATCACCAACTATTTGGGAGGCCTTCAGAGAAGGTAGAAGAAGGAAAATTAATTAAATACGTACAGACAAGGAACGAAATTATTCGTTAACTTGGTGAAATTTCTCATATATTCAATTTCTGTGTAATTTTATTTTAAACTGAAACTCGTTTATTTAGCCATTGACCGATGCACTATTTGTTTGTATTGAAATAAAATCTCACTGCATGTTTTCTAGACTAATGTCTAAACCAGGGATTCCCAACGGGGTCCAGGTGGACCCCTTAGGGGTCGATGGAAGTTTAAAAAGGGTCTATAGTATTCCAGGGGTCTGTTGGGTGATAAATTATTCTTTGATAAATTATTCTTTTTAAAATTTAATTTAATTTTTGGGGAATGTAATTATTAGATAATAATATCCGTTTAAATATGTATGAATATATATTTATATTCGTTATGTTATTTATTGTGACTATACGATGAAAAGAAATTTCAGGCCAAACATTAAAAAAATTGTATCAATGCATCAAGCACACCCACCACATTAATTGAAATCGAACTTTTGTGCAATTACAATGTTTCTGAAATCTTGTTTATATTTGTAAAATTGAAAATGAAAATAGTACAAAAATAATAAAACATAAACCTAATGAACGACTTTTCCTATTTTTTTGTTTATATTCATAGTCAAATTGTTATCTTAGTGTTTTATGTGCAATTAATAGTCTTATAATTATGTTGTATGCTGTATATTAAAGAGAAAAATGTGAGGGGGTAGATGCTGAAAATCGTTCTTTTAAAAGGGGTCGATGTAGGAAAAAGGTTGGAAAATCCCTGGTCTAGACCTTAAAAACGATTTAAAGTGCAATATCTTTATAACCTTTAGATAAAAAATCATTCGTTGTCGGGACAAAAACCGGTCAGAAATGTCAATCGCACAGGTCAGAACCGGTCCGGTTTGAACTAGTCAGTCGTGTTAAGAAATTATTAGAAATAAAGCATCGATAAGGACTACAATCACCAAACACGCGCACATTGCAAAATATGAAAGCTGAACAAAGATATTTTCATCGAGCAAAGTATGCGTTGATGACATAGGAAAATTCTTGACGACATCATTTGGCATCAAGTCATTTGGCTTAGACTGGCTGGAAGGTCTTTCATATGTATCACTTGCAATCACTTACCAATGAATACAAAAAAATAGGTGAACTCACGACAAATAATTCTGGAAGCCCAGGGAAACGACTCAACGGATCGGATAATTTTTTGAACAGAAATAGTAGCACGAAAAAAGGACTCGTTGCAAGCTATTCATCGATGTACTTACGTTCTGCATGCCACGTGTAAAAATTAGATACCACCATTTTCTTTGGTGTATGCCTACGGGCAGGGCAGTACTCTTACTGATACCACCAATTTCTATCTTCTCAAATACGTAAGTCGTATTCACCTAACTTTGAAATTGAGCAGCAATCTGTCTGTTCGCGGGCGTCTAGCAGTAGAGGATACATATATTCTGGAGAGCGTGTTCACCTAAAATCCATTTCAGTTAGGAGTCTTTCGTATTTTAAAACCGTTTAATTACAAGACTAGCATTTAAAACATTACCGTTACTAAAAATACAACGGTACAAAAGGGTTACAAAACAAGAAAAAAACTTGCCACATCACTCTTGCGGACTTCATTTTATATGTTCACTCGGTCGACCATTCACTTCATTTCAGGACAACATACCTTTTTTGCATAAGGAGATCGGTTACCATTCACTTCTGTTCGCGACACCACGAATCTTTTCCTGGTGAACTTCTAATAGGCGACTGTCAGACGAACGGCTTCTGAATCTCCGGTTCAAATGATGTTTGTAGTGCCAGTCTTGTCAAGCTTAGTCTAAATATTTCGACAAGTATCCAACAGAAATCGCATTGTGTTTAAAGATGAATGCCGCTTCTTTCTCGAAGAAGATTACTACCGTATTCGAATACGCCAAACGGGTTAAACCAGCCTTGCTGTAGACAGGCCCAATACGAACGTCTTAGAATTGGTAGCGTCAGAAAATGTCGTCTAGTATATTTGACCATTTGTCTCTAGAACTCTGTTCGATCCGTTCACAATACGATGAAGATCTTACTTATCACCTTGCGATTTCTGTCGAAATTATTTCTCAGCGGTTAGAGTTTCTCGGCAGTGCCTTTTTACATTTCCTCTCCTCTTCATGTTAGTTATACTAGGTGGCTTCCTTCTAGTCAGTACAAGCGAAAGAGATAATTAAACTCTGCATTCTCTTCATCTACAAAACCTCTTGCATGTGAACTTGCCGGCTACAGGCGAATTATATCTTTACCCCTATGTTCTCCCATTCTACGATTTCTCGGTATCAAGAGGAAAATCAATAAAAAATTCGTTTAAATGTGTATTTTAGTTAATAAAAATTAACATTATTGCAATGGGGAGCTGTTCTGTCCCACCAAATTAATTCGTAAGAGCAAGTGACCTGGGTAAATTAGACATTGCTGTCGCAAAAACACCACTCATCTAGGTCATTCACACAAAACACCAAAATAAAAACGCAGGAGGTACAAAATAAACTGATACACTAACTGCAACACTTTTGAGAAAGGGAATGAATGGAATCTGAAAGTCTATGAAGAAGGAAATTCAAAATTCCTAACATAACAGGAATAATTCAGTTGATATAATAGTGACCTCGAGGTTCGGAATTTTCGAATTCCATCCAACGACCAACCTCTTCCAATCTGATGGTCTTATCAAGAGGAATATAATTTTGCATGCATTAAAAAAATTATCTCTAATATTTTACAGATCACTAATTTTCAGTATTTCAAAATTGCAATAATATACAGAGGCTGTTCGCACATTTTTTAGACGATTTTGGTAAGCGGTAATAAAAAATCGTTTGCTGCAAAAGAGATAATTGCAATTGTACTATGTTTTTAAAAGTCCAAATTATCGTCTGAGGCTTGAAAGTTTTGTTTTTATTCAAAATGGCGTTTTTAACAAAGCAGTGGTTCGAAGGCTACATTTATGCTCTTTCCGAAGAGAAATATGCATACTCCGTTATCCAAAAACGATGTGAGAGTCATGGTTTTGTGATATCTAAAGCGTCGATAGGTAATATCGTCAACAAGAAAGGAAAAAAAAAGTCAAATTGGAGCCTCAAGTGGGACAAAAATTCCAAACAAGTATCCAAGGAAAAAACGGACATCTTCGACTATTGCAAAGGTACGTTGTTTAATGTTAAAAGAAAATCCCCCTAGTCAAAGGACAGTTGCAAAATCATTAAAATGCTCGGTGTCCACTGTAAACAAAATGGAAAACGTTGATTTAAATCTTAAGAAATCGAAAAAACGCAATGTGCATCGTCTTCTTCCAAATCATATCGCTGAACGCAGGACACGCTGCAGAATTCTATATGAGAAACACTTATCCAAAGAAAAATGGAAAACAATTGTCATAATACAGTAGAGCCCCGATTATCCGCGGAATTGGGTGTCAAGGGCACCGCGGATAACAAAAATCGCGGATAAACCGAAAATGTCTAAAAATGAGTTGCAAAAACAAAAAAAAAATATTTCAACATAAAAACTATGTTTTATTGTACAAAAATATAATAAAACTTTTAAAATACTTACATATGTACAGTACAGCAGACAAATTTGCTCTATGTCTAAATCACTAATATAAAGAACGGTAACAAAAAACAATACATACATACTGTATGTACAAAAAGTGTTCAGTTACACCTTTTTAAAAAAATTAGTCCCTCGTTTTTGCTTCTTGCTTTGAAAACCCCTTTTCTTTATTCTAAATTGTACTTTCCTTAACATGATTTTTTCTGATAGATGTGCATCGTCGTCTTGTTACTCTAAATATTGAAGCAATCCGTCTACGTGCTGCAAAGCAGTTTCGTGTGTCATCCGCGTAGGCGCCTCGTCTTCACTTTTATTTTGTACTTCATTCTCGTTCACTCCCATTGCTTTGTTCGTTATCTCTATGCCTGTCAGTCGTTCAAACCCCGACTCACTTGCGTCGCATTCCAGCCACTCTTTTATGTTCTCTTCGTCGACATTCTCACCTTCGACGTTCAATTTCGACGTTCGCACTGCAGGGTCTGTTACGTAATGTTTGTTGTAACGTCTCCACCCATTTGTCTATGTACGCCCTCTAGCGGCAAGAATGCATCAGAACGAACTTTGTATCGGTCTAGCACGGAGCTCCTGCAACAAGCGGAGTTTACTATGGCAAACAATGCCTCACTATTAAATTTATGTTATGTTATTTACGGTCCCCTGTGCTTATTTTCTTAAACATCGTACACCTCCGTACAGGGTCTATTGTATTTCCCTTGTAAGTTGGCTTGGATTAAAAATTAAAATTGGTTTTTTTGAGGTTTGTAATTAAAATATTTTTTTTTTCGCGGCACTCGCCCTCGCGGATAATCCGCTCGCGGATAATCGGGGTTCTACTGTAGATGAATCATGGGTGTATTTAAATGACTGCAACAAAAAAGAGCCATTTATTATCATAAAAGGGGAGAAAAAAATTTAAGTACATGGTTCAAAGAATCGAAAGAAAGTTTTTCTAAGGGATTCACGATTGTTGCTGGTTTTTCTTATAATGGCAAGTTAAAAATAAAGAGAGTGGAAAAAAATGTCAAGATTAACTCCAAATACTATCAGGAACATATTTTATCGCCAATTTTTCTGAATGAAATACCATCGCTTTACCCACAGTGCCATCAATCTGTGAGACTCCATCAGGACAAAGCTAGCAGTCCCACATCAAAATCCACTGTAAATTTCCTAAAAGAAATGGAACAAAAAACTGGTATCAAGGCCATACCCTTCACTGATATCCCTACTAATTCTCCCAATGTATCACCTATGGATTTTTGTGCTTTCGGACTTTTAAAATCTGCATTATTCAAACGTCGTCCCAAAACCCTTACAGGACTCTGGAAAGCTGTTCAGGTGGAATGAGATAGAATACCTCTTCTGACACTTCAAAAGGCATTATTATCTTGGAAATTGCGGTGTCGAAAGATAGTTCAGAATAAGGGATGTCAAATAGAACATTTAAAACACAAGAATTTTATGTAATTTAGTTTTGTGAATACAATATACATCGTCTAAAAAATGTGTGAACAGCCTCTGTATAACTTTAAAAACTTAATAGCTATTTAATACTTTTCCCTTATGATATCAGAACATGTAAGCCTAACCTTTTGTAAAAACTCGAAGAAAATCCATTTCTCTGCCCTTCGCATAATTGCTTAACATTTCACTTCCAATGTAAACGGCATTCCAAACTGAATTGTTCTTCAGTATTTATTTGTTTGCATAAGATTAGGAACAAACGTAATTAAAAGTTATCCGGGAAAAATGTGTACTCATGTAATACTTTCAATTTAGCATAGAAAAGCTTTCTAGAGAATTTGTTACTGAAAGGGATTGAGATAGTTTGATTATGTATCAAATTAGTTAACGAGTAACTTCCTATTACAACTAGTTGATACCCACGATATTTAATTAGAAATAATTTATATTTGGTTATACAGGTGAAAATATCGTTTTGATTGAGTTTCGTTTTGATTGAGTGAAAATATCGTTTTGATTGAAAATTTAAATTGAATAATTTTTTCCTCAATATGTTATAATTTTAAAGTTAAGAACCACGTTTAAAACAGCTGTCTACTTTTTTATATACAAGGGTTGTGCATAAAGAAAAGAAGGAGCGAAGAAACGAGAATATTTTTTATTGATGATTACATTTCATCAAGGTAATGATCCACCTTTCTTTCGAACTTTTCCAAAGTATGGACAAATTCCGGATTCAACAACCTGGCTAGTGTTTCTTGTTGACAGCAGAGACCTAGCAATAAAGCATATAAGACAAATGCATATCTTGCATGTTTTAAAGTGTCTGACTTCAGGAAGAGTCTTTTCCATCGGTTACAGAAGTGAGAGGCAAGGACTTTATAATGCTCTTTGATATTACAAAACCAAAGCCTTGAACTCGTTACCTGAAGCAAAATTGCATGAAGCACAGTTAATGGAGTAGACATTTTCTTCGGACTCAGTTACCATAGACTACATTTCTCACTAAACAGAGTACACAAGGAGGGAGAAATTCCTTCGTGCTTGTGGAAGATGACTAAAACTCAGTTATGTGTACATATATATTTTGTTCTGTACGTCTCTTGTTACCTGAAAAAAAAGCAGAACTGCCATGACTTTTGCGAGCTAAAAATTAAGTTTTAGAGTGGTCTTAAAACCTATCAATAAACTTCGTTTTCGTTCATTGAAGGACTATAATCCTTCTTCTTGATAGTTACTGTAGTAAACTTTTGAAACTTTTGCTCTATCGGCCAGGCTAGATGGACTTTTAAGCATCGTCTAAAAGACCGTAAAAGATGTGAGTTGAATAAATATATTTCTAAGTCTTCTGTTTCCTTCATACCCGAGATTAAAGTTTAGGTTTTTATATGCTTTTATGCTCTCCGCACTGTCTGTTCAATTTCTGAGCTAGGTTATTTTGAAAATTGGGTCACGTCAGCAGTTCTTCTTCATAAATTCATTTAGTTTGGTAGGTTACTATGCTCTAATTTTTTAACCATTTGATTTATGAATTGCAGAGTTAGAGCATTTTCATCCCTTATTTTCGTGCTCCTTCTCTTTCATTCGTGTTTTTTTGTCCTTCCCTTAATCCTTTTACCTTTTCTGTATCTAGATTCCTATTCTCGATTCCTTTGGAAATTTCTACTCTTCACAATTTTTCTGCCGTGGAATGGAAATTCCTCTACGCACTACATAGACACAATTTCTTACATGGTGTTCTATTTCTTACTTAGCTCCCAAAGAAAGTTTTATTGGGTTTTGAAATTGAAATAGAGTGTCTGATAGTGAATTTTTCAACGTTTCACTCCCCATATTCAGTTACTAGACAGTGACATTTTTTTTCATTGTAAGGGGCTTATATTTCTAATTACTCTCACGAAACTAAATGTTATTTGATTATATTGGAAAATCAAAAATGAATTATGCTATTTCCTATCTTCTTAAAATAAAAAATCGTGTACCCTAACATATTCCTATTTGATTAACAACACTTGAGATTCGTAAATTTCTTAATTAAGATCACATACAGAAACAATCGGTTTTCGTGGTCTGATATATAACACCGCTAAAAATTACTGAAATCTTATTGATAACTAACTACTCGCTGGACCTAATCTATCTAGCATATAAAATAGTTCCGTAACTGACTGATTGACTGACTGACTGACAGATAACGCACAGACCAAACCGTTGATCTAAAGGATTGAAATTTTGCATGGCGATTCTTCTTAGAGTGTAGGGGTGCATTAAGAAAGATTTTTGAATAATTCTTGTTAGATTTTTTTAAATTAAACTTTTAAGCTGTTTTTGTAACATTCTTCAAAGTTTGCATTTAAAATAATAATCTTGGGGTTATAAAATTTATATCACAAGAAAGATCATAAAAATTCCTTTAAAATGAAATCTTTTTCGAATCTTTTCCTCCATTTTCTGATTTTTGGTGGATTTTTAAAGATTAATTTTTAGAATTTAATTTATTAAATGCTGATCACGCGATTTCTTTTCTTTTTGTGAAACTTTAAACTAATTTTTAGTCACGTGCATAACAACGAAATAAATCAACAAATTTTTTTTTCTTTCTAATTTGGCACTCGATTGGACATTATCCAAAAAAATATTAAAATACAGTAAAAGATATGTTCCTCAAACTGTACTATATTCTTTAGTATGTTCTATTAGATAAATCTGAATATTTTTTTCTACATTATTTTGTCTATAAAAATATCCATTGCGATTTTTTTATAAATATATTTTTTTTGCCATTAATTGAATACATTGACCGTTTTATTTATTATAAATAAATTTTTTTTGTTTTGTTTTTTTGCCATTAACTGCATACATTGACCGTTGTATTTAATTTGAATGTACTCCGTAGCGAAGCACGGGTATTCAGCTAGTTTCTAACATAAACGTTAACGTAACCCGTGTACTTATATAACGTTATTTGGTAATCTAAACGTTCAATTGACACGTGTATTTATACAATGCATCTTATTACACATTCAAAATACCATAAACGTTAAGAAACCAGAAATAAATATTTATTTCTAATTAAAAAATCTGACATATAACAGAGTGAATGCAGTCTCATTAAACATGCATAGAAACAATAAAAACTCGTTATGTGTACGTGTGCCCTGATAAATAAATAACACTGTAAAAGAAACAGCATAGAAGTTATTAAAATTAAATGATAAGCGAATCGAGTTCCAGTTTTATCTAAATTACTTATATCTTTTATGAGCCCTGAATTGAATTAATTATCTCATTGCGAGGTCAGAAATTAAATAATGTTTTGTATTTCTCGCAAATTATAATTATATGTTTAAAAAAAGCTAATGCATCGGCTACTTTTTTTCCGTTTTATCATTATTTATCCTTTTCAAATATGCGTTTTAATTAATAAGCACTTTTAAAACTCTGTATCATATGCTCTACAGGAAAACAGGATTGGTTCGATGTCGTTTTTAATCAAATTGTGAAGTTTGTTGTTATTTCTCTAATTTGTAAAGTTTTCAACCCATGTAGAGACTTTCATAGAATACGATATTTAAATTTCTACGGTTTTATTTTCGGGAAGAAAATGTTTAGAAACCAAATGGGGAAAACAGATTTCTAAATTATTAGATCAGAGAGGGAAATTATGTTATATATATATATATATATATATATATATATATTTTATATATATATATATATATATATATATATATATATATATATATATATATATATATATATATATATATATATATATATATATATATATATATATAGGGATGGGAAATTTATCCCCACGGTTGAAATATCTAAAGCGTTTCAAGTAAAAATGCGATAATGCGTATTCTCAACTAACGTTTAATCAAACACAACAGATTATTACAATAAAAAAACAGAATGTCAGTGTCCGTCTGACACGACATTAATGCTCATCTAGCGAGAGCTACAAAAAAAAAGCCTACAATCTTCATTCCGCAAACATAAAAACATAGCGTGCCATTTTTAATCCAGCAAAAATAAAATTACGTCCGTTCCAATGAAAACGGTTGAGTTGCAACTCATTTGCTCAAGCGGCACGTTATCCGTAACTCGTGGCACGGCGCGTGTCTTGTGACTCTAAAACATCTGTGTTGCCACAAGAGGGGAATTCTCATATATATATATATATATATATATATATATATATATATATATATATATATATATATACATACATATACATACATATACATACATACATCTACATACATACATACATACATATATATACAGTCGAGCCTCCATATATCGAAGTAGCAAAATGCTGGAAAAAAATTCGATATATAGAAATTTCGATATATAGAATTGATCTTAGTTTTATCATAATTCTCCTAAAACATTAAAATTAAAGCTAATTTTCGTATACGAATCTCCATTTCCAATTTATATGCGAATCACATTAAATGAAAGTTAACTAAAAAATGAATTAATGTGAAAGATTTATTGAGTATTATATACCTTTAAAAAAACAATAATCCAGACAGTGGTTACAGTGATCACAGTTACATTCTTTAAAAAAAAAACTATGAATATCTTGCTGAACAGCCAGTTTTGAGGAAAGTTCATCAAAGAAATGCTCGCATTTATTCAGTCCATTAAAAACTTTATCAGGGGTCCACGAAGTATTGTTTCAAACGCCAAAAATTGGGAGATTTTATTCTAAAGTGGAATAAAATCTCCCAGTATGTCGTGAAAAAAATTTCGATATATAGAGATTTTTTCGATATATAGAAACAGTTTTTCTATGTAATGAACATGGATATTTGCTAAGAGTTCGATATATAGAAAATTTCGATATAGGGAAGTTCGATATATGGAGGTTCGACTGTATATATATATATATATATATATTAATAAGTTTTAGAAACATTGTATGTACCTCAGTACTTAACATATGATAGAGTTAGACAATTCTGAATAACTCAAGATAAAAATGCGTTCAAAGGCAAGCAAATAACATCTGACTTTTTTAAAGAGCGAAAAGTTATTTTCTTCGTAAATTTGTTGGTTTTCTATTCTGAGAGTAAATCATATTTCAGATAAAGCATTTTAAGCATGGTGTTGAGCAATCAAATATTAAGCAAATGTAGTTGCACTAATTTTGGCTTGTAATTTAATAACTCTCTTATACGAATTAATTATGCACTCGTCTATCCTAACAAACTCAATGCATCTCTACCAACATATTTTTTCAGTAATTGAAAACGATATTAATATCTCATGTAATCTTTGTTTCTGATTCAGAATTTCTCATCTCCTCTGTGTTCTGTCAGCTCCCAATATCTTTTCTTCTTACATCTTCCGAGAAGGGTTTTTGTACAAAATTCCGTTGAATGTCCCCGTGTTTGCCCATTTCTGCACCACTTATCTTCATTGCTGTCACTGTCCTGTCACCGTTTAAAATAAATGATAACCTGTTGGAAGAAAATCTGTATGCCGTTCCTGGAACAGCAATAAAATAATCCTTCAAGTGTTTTGCAATAAATATCCCTGAACTCTTTACTGAAATATCCGTGTTCTTGGTTGCAGTCGGTAGAAACAAATACAGTCGAACCCCGTTATAACGAACTTCAAGGGACTAAAGGTTTTGTTCGCTATATCCGGTGGTTCGCTGTATCCGAACCATTAAGGAAAATGTTAGAGTTCACAAAATGTGTAACTCATTAGTTGATATGTATATTCAATAATGATGTATTGAAAGAATGATTAAAATCTATTAAAAATGATCATTAATGAATTGAAGCAGGGCCGGCTCGAGGTTGGTTGGCGCCCTTAGCAAAATTTCTTAAGAGCGCCCTTTCAAATGAAATGATTTTTTAATAAAAGGGAAAAAAATTTGCAACAAAACTATGATTTATTAAAATATAAAATACAACTAAATATGAGATTTTCGTGCTTTTACAATAGCAAATTTATCAATTACATCACTTAAATCAATTTCATTTAAAAGTTTGCGCTCAGTTGACATCGTTGATAATCCATCCAATCTTTGTTGTGTCATCGATGTTCTTAAATAAGTTTTTATTAGCTTTAACTTTGAAAAACATCGTTCAGCACTAGCTACTGAAACCGGTAATGTGAATAAAATACGTAATGCAATAAACAAATTAGGAAGTGAGGAAGTTAATTTATTTTTGCATATAAATTCCAAAATTTTTTCTTGCAATTCTTCGTATTGATACAAATTTTGTATATATCTTATTTCTTGAAATAAATCTAATCCACTTATGTCTTTCTCTTCATTATCGGTTAACAGAATTTCCAAATCCATACAATTTTTCATAAGAACTGTG
Source organism: Dolomedes plantarius (assembly GCA_907164885.2). NCBI lineage: Eukaryota > Metazoa > Arthropoda > Arachnida > Araneae > Dolomedidae > Dolomedes > Dolomedes plantarius. Next base: position 27,148,303 of record OU015496.1, on the reverse strand, counting down.
TCATCCCATTCTTTAGATTTTTTTATCATACACAAAATATTAAAATTGTCAGTATGTTTGGAAGATAATTCAAATCGATCTTTTAACGCATTTATAGCAGTGTCTAGAATATTATAAAAAAAATTAATCCTAAAATTGTCTTTTTCAATAGATCCTATTTCGTCATTGCCTTCATATTCAAAAAGGTTTCTTTTTTTGCGAATTCGATTTTTTTCAAAATTTGGGTCGATATCTAAATTAGTTGCAATTTGTTTTGCTTCCAACAAAATAGTTTCAAATTTCTCCTCACTTCTATATTTTTCAAGAAAACAAATTGAACTGTTTATATGGAAATTTGCATTTACTAAATCTAAATTTATGTTCTGAAGAGTTTTACTTGTAATATTTATATTGTTTAAAATATCATGCCATATTATTAATGAACATATAAATTTAAAATTGCCAATAATTTTCAACAGACCCTTTGTATCAGACTTATATTTTGAAATAGTTGCAGTGGTAATTGGTTCTTGTGTGTTCAAAAAACTTTCCAATGCTTCCATTACTTCTTCAAGCTGATATCTTACTGGTTTTAAAGCTTCTAAATGACTAGGCCATCTGGTATCACTAAGACCTTTTAAGGTCAATAATTTGACATGTTTCTTGAGAATATCCCACCTTTGTGTAGATGCAGAAAAAAACGTGTAAAGGTGCTGTACATTATCAAAAAAGGACACAGCTTCAGTACAACAATTTGCTGCATCATTTACTACAAGATTTGGAGAGTGAGCTGAGCATGGTACAAAGAATGCTCTCGGATATGTGGTCAGTATACGGCTTTGAACTCCATTATGCTTTCCACGCATATTTGCGCCGTTGTCGTATCCTTGTCCTCTTAAATCATTTAAAGATATCTCATTTTTATTCAAAATTTCATATATTTTCTCCGTCATTCCTTTGCCAGTACTGTTGTTAATCTCAATAAATCCTAAAAAATGTTCTGAGATTTCCAAAAAATCTCCATTTTCATTTGCGGAGGGAAGTATTTTAACAAAGCGGACAATTAAAGACATTTGTTCAATGTGTGAAAGATCTGGTGTACAATCAACAATTATAGAATAATACTTGGCTTCTTTTAATTTCTTGACTAAACTTTCCTTAATTATATCGTTGAAAAGAAATATAATTTCATTTTGGATATTCTTCCCCAAATAATGGTAATTAACATCTTTATTTCAAAATTTTCTTAAATGCTCTTTCATAAGAGGATCGAATTCCGCGAAAACTTCTATAATTTTCAAAAAAATTCCATTATTATCTGTGTAAAACTTATCAGATGTACCACGTAAAGGTAAATTTTCTGTTCCATGCAATTTAATAATTGAAAAAATTCTCTTTAAAATACTTCTCCAGTATTTCGTATTTTCATCAATTTGTTTCTGCTGTATTTTATCGATTGTTGAGGTATAATTAATTCTGTTTACGAAATCCTTCAAGATATTATAGGAATTTAAATGTTCTTTACTTGTTTCGTGTATCTTTAGTCTATTGATAATATTTTTCCAATCTTTTAAACCCTCCTGGTTTATTGCTACTTGGACCTTGGAAAATAATTTGCAGAAAAAACAATGTACCACATCGAGAGATTTAGAGTATACTAACCAGTCTCGATGATATTTTTCACCGTTAGGAAGTATTCGAAAATAATTCGTTGACAAAAATTTTCTATTGGTGTTTACGTCCTTCGGAAATTTGTGATTTATTAATTGCACAGGTCCAATTCTTACCAACATGTCTATTATGGACTTTCTATTTTCTGGCTGTGGCCATTTTCCAACATCTTCATAATCTTTCAATAATTGTACCGAAATTTCTTTCTGTGCTTCTTCAATTTTTCCTTCATTTTCAGAATTTTTTCATTTTGAGAACTTTCTGAAATAACCTCAGTTTCACAAACTTCCTTTTCAATATTTTCGATCATATCGTCGTTTTGATCAAGGGCGAATGTTGAGTTAGTTGAGCAACTTTTTGATGTTGATGGTTCGCATTCGATATCGTTTGATTTAGTTAAAAACTTCTGTAAAGCGTTCTTATGTTTTTCTGCAACTGCATCTTTTTTGGCTTTATTTTTTCTATTATCTGAACCACTCAGTTTTTTTTCTTTTAAACATGTTGAAATTAGTCAAATTGTCAAATAAGAATCCAAATGAAAATAATTCTAAAACGCAAAACAATAAGTACTTTAGTAAATGTAAACAAAAAATGCATAGCATAATCCATAACTATAAAATAAGTTACAACTTACCTTCTATATTTTTACAATAAAAGTCAGAGTGTATTTCACTGGGCCACCGAACTTTCAGCCGAAAAAAAATTCGTAGTGCTCGCAAGGTTAAGGTTTTGTAGGGCCGTAGTCCGTAGTTCAATTCATCGAGATACGGTATGCAGTTCCTATTTTCTGTAACATGTTGCGAATTCGAGTCGAGTATGTATTCAATATTAATTTCCTTCGTGCGTAGACAAAATTGACTGCGAATAACATCTAGTCTACCGCCGCCGCGATGCATTGTATAAAAAAATAAGGACTCATGCGCAGAAAAAAACACTATTCGTCGGCGAAATACCGACGGGCGAATTTTAATTTTGTACGATTTTTTTTTATCATGGGATGGCGCCCTTCGAGTTGTGGCGCCCTTAGCCTGAGCCTACTTTGCCTAAGCATAAAGCCGGCCCTGAATTGAAGTGACCAAAATCGACTACATTAAACTGATAGAGTACTTATTAAATTAACTAAAAATGAAGACAAATGGAAATAAATTGATTTTATCTTTAATTGTTGCTCAATTTTTTGATGCAGAAATAATCGGCAATCTTCTGCTGACGGGATGCCGATTTCAAAAACATTTTGTGAATTTCTTTGTCCAATACATGAAATGACTCCAACACTCTTTCTTCCACTGTTTGTGTAGACAAAAACTTATTAACGACACGCATCGCTGCTGCAGCATCTGAGATGGTGGAGAATTCGTTATTTATGTGCCCCCCTTCATCAGCATCAGAAGCAGAATCTTCGATTTCAGAATGATTCATTTTAATTTCTTCCACAATATCTTCATCAGTAGGATTTTCACATGTAATGACTTCATCATCACATGTTTCGAAAAATTGCTCGCCACAATCTGAGAATGATGAGATTTTGTGCTATTCTATCCACGTCGCGATAGGTAAATCATCATCTTCTTCTTCAACATTTTTTGCTTCTTCAACATTCTTAAAAAGTTTAAAAATTTTAAAAAAAATCAGTTGTCGACTGAAAAAAATGTTCGTTATAGCCGATTCCTAAGATTTCGGAGGTTCGTTATAAAAGGATAAATTAGCATTAAATACAATAGGAAAACGGCGGGACCGAAATTTTCGTTCGTTATATCCGGGTGTTCGTTATATACCGGGTTCGCTATAACGGGGTTCGACTGTAGTCCGAAAATTTCGCATGCGAATGAAATACGATTAATTTTATAGCGAGGCTGGTGGTTTGTAGTAGGATGGAAGAAGAACCGGTTCATTTGTAGCCATCTTTGATTTGTCAAATAACAATGGTGCTTAAGGATAATACAAAATTGATTACAAATCACCTTTGGACTCACTATTAGAGGTGAACCATAATATAAAACACGGGAATGAGACAGTCAAAACACCTTCGTAGACAATATTAAAAGTTAAGTATGATAGAAACTCGTTGAAAATGGGATTTTTACACAACAAAACCTCTTTGTACACACTATTTGACCGTGTCGTATGGACGCATCTAGAGAAAGATGTCTAGGTCCAAAATTCAATGCTTAACTTTGATTTTTAAATATTTACGAGAAAAAAAGAACTTTTTACGTACCATGTTTTTAAATTTTCTGTTGAATCATATAAACTTGACAATTCTATGCATTAATAAATACTTTTTTAAAATTTTTTTGATGAATTATCCCGTCAACTTGAAAGAAAATGAAGTTGATTGGAAGTTAACTTGCTTTTAACTTTTCGTTCCCGTCCCGCCCGACAGATGGCTGCACCCGTCTACAAAACAAAATTAACTGAAAATAATAAAAACATGGTTAAAATCTGCTTAAAGATGGCTAAAAGTAATAAAAAATGCATTGTCATCGTTTTCTCAGCTATTCTAAAAGTTTCAAATGTCTAGCTAGTCGGGAAGTTAGTTAAAAATCAATTGCAAGATTTGTACTGTACAAACACACAAACACACACACAAACAAGAAAGCAAGTTAATAAAAACATGGTAGCAAACAATACAATGTGTAGTTCTTAATTAACAATTCGTCAGAAACGGAGAATTTAGCTTTAAAATGGTACCTCGTATTTCGTCTTTGGTTAAGTATGAAGGGAGAAAAAGGGATCATCACAAAAAATCTCCTTCTAGAAATAATATATATATGATAATTTAAACGGATGCTACCACTTTCAGATCAGAATCTGGTATTTTTCCACCAGTTATCAAATTAGATTTAATTTTATAGCTTGCATATTAAAATAAAATCTATTTTATAGCTTGCATATTAAAATAAACTCGAAACATTAGGATATAAACCTAAACCTTTTTTCCCGCCTGAGTATGCGTTCCAGACTGTGTCTTGTGAAAAAAAAATCGTCCAAAAAATGACGTAGGGTATATGCTAAAATAATGGATATGTTCGACGGCTTATTTTTGTTTATATAATACATATAAAAATAAAAAAATTAATAAATAATTGAATAATTACAAGATAAAAAGAACTTTTTATATACCATTTTTTTAAATTTTCTGTTGAATCATATAAACTTGACAATTCTATGTATTAACAATATTTTTGAAAAAAAAATTTGATGAATTATCCCATCAACTTGACAGAAAATGAAGTTAATTGGAAGTTAACTTGCGTTTAACTTTTCATTCCCGTCCCGGCCGATAGATGGCTGCACCAGTCTACAAAACAAAATTAACTGAAAATAACTGAAAATGAATTCAATTCTGCTTACAGATGGCTAAAAGTATCAAAAAATGCATTGGCATCGTGTTCTGAGCTATTCTAAAAGTTTCAAATGTTTAGCTAGACGGGAAGTTAGTTAAAAATCGATTGCAAGATTTGTACTGGACAAACACACAAACAAACAAACAAGAAAGCGATTTAATAAAATCATGTAAAAAATTAAATAAAATTATTGATTTATTTCGATATGCGTTCAAATTGTATTCATTAAATATAAAGAAAGTCATATTATTAACAATCTTAAAAAAATTGGAAGTTGTTATACATTTTGGCTAAATAGTCTTCCAGCAGGTATTTAAGGTAGATGAAATTTTCCGGAAAAAATTAAAATTCGACTATAATACGCACCCATAATTTTTCAATATTTTATTTATAAATTGCACAAATATTTATTAACATAAATTAAATTTGTAATAAAAAGAAACGAAAACGTCAAATTCGGTAGAAAAAAAAACTTACATTTTTAATTCAAAACAAACAATAGTACTGTCAAGTTATCAGTCTTAACCACTTTCACTAGAATACAGCTCATCTATTGTTGTTGCGTCCATGTCATAACTATTGGTGCCGTCGTAACATATATCAACATCATCATCCTCACTTGACGAAATGAACTATGAGTTCCACTTGTTTAAAAGGAATACCTACTTAGTTAACGGGTGGATGAATCACGGAGTACAGATGCGCCCGCACCCGTGTTGCGACAATGTCTTACAGCTGCTGTACGTTAATTTATCCAATGTTTAAAACTACGCTTTTTTTGTACGCGAGTATAATATGCACCGTCATTTTTGCGGACTAAAATGTGAAAAATAATTACAAGATAAAAAGAACTTTTATATACCATGTTTTTAAATTTTCTATTGAATCATAAAAACTTGACAATTCGATGTATTAATAAATACTTTTTTAAATTTTTTTTGATGAATTATCCCATCAGCTTGAAAGAAAATGAAAATAATTGGAAGTTAACTTGCGTTTAACTTTTCGTTCCCGTCTCGGCCGATAGATGGCTGCACCAGTCTACAAAACAAAATTAATTGAAAATGAATTCAAATCTGCTTAAATATGGCTAAAAGTATTAAAATAGTGCATTGTCATCACGTTCTGAGCTATTCCAAAAGTTTCAAATGTCTAGCTAGTCGGGAAGTTAGTTAAAAATCGGTTGCAAGATTTGTACTGGGCAAACACACACGCAAACAAACACACAAACAAGAAAGCAAGTTAATTAAAACATGGTAAAAAGTAATCTAACATCTTGGGGTATTTTTCGTTTTAAAAAAATGCAAATATTTTAAAGTTTAAATTATTTTTGGGAAAAAAAATCTGGTATAGTGTGTTTTAATCGCTCATCCATTCCTCTGGTGGACGAAATTTATAAAATTAATGCAATTGCAAGGTGCAGAAAAATTCGGGCTATCTGAAAATACCATTTTTATTGGATTATCAGCATTTATATGTAGCTGTCAAGAGTAGACACATTTTCTACATAGGTTAACATTGAGGTGAGCGAATCCAATAGGGTTAGTACGCAACAGCCTTAAGTATTGTCTGAAAAACTTATGTGGAATGAAATAAAAAAGAAAAAATATTGGCATTTATTTTATCCTGTAAGAAAAACCGATCTTGTAAAAACGGGATTCAAATATTTTTTTTTTGACCGTGTAATTTCAAAATCGTGTAAAAATAGAATTAGGTGTACTTTTAAAACACTGGTCCTTTTACACAACAAATTATTGTTGCTAAGGTAGTTAGTATTGTGTATCCGAGTAATTTTTAAAGAACTCGACTAAAATATTTGTTATCTTGTAACAGTAGACAAATAGTTTTCTGCATAAGTATTTAATGGAAGTGAAAACAGCGTTTTTCAAATTAAAAATCTGATATCTTCCAACTTGTTTTAAAATTTGACTTTATCATATGACTAATGATTTTGAAGCATAAGGAAGAAAAAATTAATTCCTTTATACAATTTTCTTTCTTAACTGACAAGAAATTTTCACTTTGGAAAACTATAGTTCTGAGTACATTAAGATAATCAAAATTACGTAAAACTGAACCCATAAGAATATGCTTTTAAAATACTGATTTTTTTCTAAATATTTTTTAAGTAGTTAGGGTTTCTCAACAAAACTTTTGAAAGACGCTAAACGAAAACATTAACCTTCTTGAAACCCCCTCTAAAAATATTTTTACAGTGGACTTTAAGAAAATTGTATGTTTTAATAATGGAAGTGGTTTAATAAAGCAAAAAGAATTAAATTATTAAGGTTATCGCGACTTACACTGATGTTTTAATTTTTCCCAAATATGTTCTCGTGAAACAAAGTAAAAACAGCAAAATCAAATTTATTTTCATTGTTCTATAATCTCGATTCTTTCCTGGCAAAAGACTAGAATATTTATGGAAAGAAGAAAAAATGCGTAAAATAAATAGAATTTCGAAAAATCAGCGTATTTTTCTAAATATATGGAATAACAATACGCATCAGTCGAGTCGTTATATGCATGGAGATACGTTAACCCAAAGAAAAGAAAAGCAAGATTTTTCCCTTCAGGCAGAAAAACTGCTTGCTCTGTGGTAAAAATAAATTAACCGAAGATCAGAAACTTCGATAATAAATTGAAACAAACATATAGCAGCATCAAATCAAACAATATACCCAAATTAATAATATCTTTGAGTTCCTACAGGATCAAAACATGTTAACACTAACTGAACACCCCTGCTTCGCTACGGAGTACATTCAAATTAAATACAACGGTCAGTGTATATATATATATATATATATAATAAATACAACGATTAATGTATGCAATTAATGCCAAAAAAACAAATAATATATTTATAAAAAATCGTAACGGATATTTTTATAGACAAAATAATGTAAGATTTTGTCTATAAAAATATCCGTTACGATTTTACGAAGAATTAAATACAACAGTCAATGTATGCAATTAGTTTGTATGTTTAATATCTATAAAACATACTCATTTGAATTAAATTCTTAAAAAACTTCCGTCTTAATTAGTCTAGTGAGACATTTAACAGAGAAAGAAAAAAAAATAGTCATATAGCAATGCCTGGTGTAGGGATGCGACATCGATAACAAAACATAGATGTTTTGAAACATCGATATTCAATATTAAAACATCGATGCTAATAAATCATCGCCCAAAAACCATCGATGTTTTTAAACATCGATGTTTTAGAACATCCATTTTTTAAAACTGGTTTAGTAATCTATAACATTAATGTTACTTCGGTTAGTCGTGGGGGGGAGGGGGGGGATTTAATTTTACTCTCTGATTGGGCTGACACAAATGACAAAAATTTGGTTGGTTTTACCTTGCGCTACATAGAGAACTCAAAATTTTCGTTGTAAATATCGCCATGTTTTGACTTCAAATGTCCAGATAAATTCGTGGTATTGCCAGAAGTTTTGAGGGACTTAGGCAAATATTGCATTTTGCCAATTTGTCAGAGGTTTTGCAAAAATATTTCCAAACGGTACTTTTGGGAGGCATCTTACTAATAATATTAACGTCAACTTATATAAAAACTGAACAAAAGAAAAACTTAAATGGCTACTCTCGTGTATATACTATTTGTAAAATAAAACCCCATGGAAGAAGGTTCTGGAGTGTCAGGCACATTCCAAGCGCTCTGATTAGTTCATTGGTTGTTGACTGCCATTTGTCTGCTTGTTAAGGAATCGTCCCCCCCTTTTGTATTCGTCCTTTTCAGAATTCAGACTTACATTTACTGAGTGTGAAAATTATGCTACGAGGTAATTTTTTCTTATTATGGTACTTTTTCATTAAAAAAAAAACATCGAGACCACGTAAAACATCGAGCACAAAACATCGATGTTAAAAAAACATCGGTTTCAATAAATCAATGTTTAAAACATCGATGTTTTGAAAACATCGACATCGATGTCGCATCCCTAGCCTGGTGACGTTTACAGCGGAAGAAAAAAAACTAGTCATATAGCAATGACTTAGTGACATTTAACAGAGGAAGAAAAAAACTAGTCATATAGCAATGCCTTGGTGACGTTTAACAGAGAAAAACAATTTACATAGCCTTAGCGATATATAACAGAGGAAGAAGAAATAACAAAAATAAAAAACGACTTGGTGCGTATTTAAAATCTAGAACCGAATATTTTTTATATAGATTTTTGTTTCAAAATTAATAAAAAGAAACTCGCAAATTTTAATTATTCAACTTTCATTTTGATTGCGTTTGCTTCACTGTTTAGTTCCTATTTTTTTAAAGACTGTTTTACCTGTTTCGAAATTCGTTACATATCTGGTAAATTTTGTTTTACTCTCCGGACACTTTGTTTCTCTACTTGAAAACAAGAGAGCGATAGAATAAATACATCGGTGTTTTTACGATTTTTTGGATGGTCCTGTGGAAAACGTGTAATTGGGGTTTTACACTAAATGTAGGTGAAAACATAATCATGGCACAATCATGGACGCTTCTAAAAAGCATGGTTATCTCAAAACGATCATCAGAAAGAAATAACAGAGAAAGGCAATTTTAAGAGGGTCGAAAAAGAAGACGATTCGAGACTTCATGGTCAAAAGACAAAATAAAGTAATAACTACTTTTTAAAAATAATAAAAGGAAGTTCAAATAATTGTAAATAAATTGTGGCAATAATAATAATAATAATGAAGAATAATAAGGTAAAACGTAGTACAAAGAACACAAACAGAATGGGACACTAGTCACATGGTTCAATAGGAAATGAACGCAGAGTGTAAAATGAGATAATTGAAATGATCGGATCCCGAGGGCTGGTTTCAAAAACCAATCAAAGACCATAATTTCGACCAATGAGATAATGCTTGAACAAGAGACCGTAGAATATAAGGCGGGAAAAAAAGACTGAGTTAACGGAATATAATAGCCAGCCAAAAAACAAATTAATTTTTATGATTATTAATTGGATTCCTTCATAGCTTTTAAAGTACCCTCACACGTAGAGGAAATCCTTGAGGTTTTGACTGCGCAGTCCAAACTTTGAGGATTTCCCCGTCGTGTGTTGGGGAAACCTTGAAACCGGTGGCGGACTGTACAGTCTCCGAAATTACGATTTGAAAACATTTCACGTGTGTGCGCGTGTGTTGCACGTGTGTACTCGTGGGTTCAGTTGAGGAAATTCTCAAGGAAATCCTGCAGACTTTTTCCTTGGGGATTTCTTGCATGTGCATGGCCACCTTAAGATAATTAGCAAAGGCTAGATTTTCGAATTTAGCCCTATCGACCAACGAGCCCTGCACACTTTAGCAGTGAAAGCTTTGCAAGCGCTTATGTATTTATTTAATATTATTTCTTTTGTAAATCTACTTTTTTTCCTAATGTATATGAAGCATGAAACATTTTGAAATTTTACATTTTGAAATTTATCATGGTATAATACATCTGGAAATAAAAGGTAGTCTCAGCTTGAAAATAAACCTTTGTATCATGTCTCCAGATCTTTTCCTTTCTGTTAGAACATTGGTTCTTAACCGTTGGTCCAGCTGAACACAAGAAGTGATCAGCAAAGTCGATAGTAATTAAAAAAAAATAAAATAAAAAGGTTTTATAGTTTCGAAACCACCAAAAATTCAACATTATAACAAAATTGGGAACAAAAAAATTTATTTCGCTCCCAATTTTTGGTTCAGATTCTATTTGTTCATGTATTTCTTCCATTTCCTGCCTTTTCAAGTACGAAAAAAATCCTGTTCTGCTTTAAAGTCCCCAATATATTTTCTGTGACGGTGAGTCGACGCGGCACAACAATTTCTTAGTGTCTCAGAAATTTTACATTCAGGAAAGCAAATGCAAGCTAAAAAACCTCATGTATTTTTGAGCTTTCATACGCTTTTACGTTACCTATTAAGTTTACTCTTACATTAAATTAGTTATTGTTATTAAGATGTGGGTTAAAACTTTCCATAACACAACAAAAATTCAAAATATCATTCACTTCAGAAACCTATTACAAACGTACAAAAACTTTTATTTTGGCAATTTCTGATAAGAATACACAGTGCATACAGTGCTTTCCAAAAGCACAATGAAAAAAATGATTTGCAGTTAGTAAAAGCTTTTTCAAAGAGTCTTTCGTGAAAAGAAACTGGTCTTCGAGCGATCACAGATAATTCATCGAGGTAGTCCTTTGTGAAAGGTTTCACTCAGTTCAACAGATTAAGTTCCTTTTCGATTTGACGTGCCTATGAAATATTACTTCAGCCCTTTAGCCGTTTCTTTTTTCAGGAAGGAACGTTGCCCGGGGAGCACCACTTGGAGGCAGGCTGTTTAACATTCCCCTTTACAGCGAGACCATCCGCGCAGCACGATGGTGGTGTGCTGGCTTGTTTCTCGCCTTTTTGATGGTGTGGAGAGGCACGATGTTAAGGTGGTTGTAGTTTAGAGCCCGATGTTGTTGGCTTTGATGGAGAGGAGAAGCAAATGAGCCTGATGTTGTCGGCTCTTGTAGAGAAGAGGATGGTTTCAGCCAGGTGTTGTCGGCTGTGGTGGAGAGAAAGATTTGAGCCTGATGGTGACGGCTCTTGTAGAGAAGAGGATGATTTCAGCTAGGTGTTGTCGGCTGTGGTGGAGAGAAATATTTGAGCCTGATGTTGACGGCTCTTGTGAAGAAGAGGATGGTTTCAGCCAGGTGTTGTCGGCTGTGGTGGAGAGAAAGATTTGAGCCTGATGTTTACAGCTCTTGTGTAGAAGAGGATGGCTTCAGAGTGGTGCCGGAGAAACAGATAGTAAGTGAAAGACATGTGAAATTGATGATTTCGAATTGCTGGATGATAAAACTGACCGAAGGGAGCGATGAGCAAAAACATCATAAACTATAAATTGTACTGAGATGCAAAGTTTTGTAAACGAGCAGTGATTTATTACACACTAAAAAAAATGCTGCTTCAAAATTTCGTTTTTTTTTTTTCAAATAAATGTCTACAGAAATTTTGTCCATTTAAGTAAATTTTGTTAGTCCTTAATTCCAGACGAAATACAGCCGAAAATGAGACGCTTGATTCGTCTTTTAAACCGAAGTCGGAATCTTAGTTCTTTTTCAGATTTCATTTCCTTTTCCTCGGTTTGGAGTTTGCTACAAGGATCCGAAGTCCCCGCAACGTCTTCAGTCTGGATATAGTCAAGACAGTCGGTTAAGAACCGGTTCATGAGCTTGTACCGACGCTTAGGAAGCTTAAGAGGCTTTTTTGGAGGTTTTCGTGGAGGTTTCGGAGGTCTGGCCATGAAATATTCGTCGTTAGAACTTTGTGTGGCAGTTTCGTAACAAAGATCGCACTCATCTTCAGCAATATCCTGGCCAACCTCCTTTACAATATTCTCTTTCATTTTCTTTTCTGCAATAAAAGCATACAGACGGAAGATTGCAATTCCTGCAAGCAAAAACCAATATGCGTCCCACATAGCATACAGGAACACAGCCGTTATAAGAAATAGCATGGCGAATGATGTATTTGTGAACAATTGAGAATAAATCAAAATAAACGCCAAAAATATAGTAAAAATTGATAGCACTGTCGTATAAAACAGCAGAAAATTCAACGAGATTTTAGACGCCTAAACCGTCACAAATGAGCGCTCGGTTTAAAATGGCGGCGTTAGAAAACGTCTGTTGCGTAGCAGTTCTGTTGTAACAATGTAAAATACTGTTGATGATTAACAAAGCTAAGAAATGCTTAGTGTTAACCCAACAATGGGAAAACACAGTATCTGCTACAGTGCTTTAGGGACTCTGTTTATTTTAGGCTATTAATAAAATTTTGTTTTTGAATATGGTGGCAGCATGGTCATTCTTAAATCCTTACTGCTTTAAGGGTCTGATCACATAGAATCTGTCAGCGTCAAGGCGTTGAAATAATTTTAACCAATCGCATATCTTAACAATTTCGTTGCTAATCGTTTGGAGGTTTGCGATTGGTTAAAAATATTTCAACGCGAGTAACGCTGACGCTGACGGATTCTATGTGAACAGGCCCTTAGAGAGAATGCGTCTATAAATTATGTTTGACAACTAAAACTACTTGGTTGGATTTTTTCCCGCGTAAAGCTTCCACGTAGAGTTTGAGTCGCACATGATTGGTAATGTACAGAAAACCCTATTAGAACTCTCCACCACCACCACCACCACCACAACTCTAACTTTTACTGAGATAGTGATCTTGTTTATCAGCTTTTGCAAAGCGTATTGGATAGAAAGTGCATTTAAAATGGAATGTTACGAGAAATCGTCGTTTGCTTTTCCACATTGGCATTTTAAAGCAAAATCCAATGAAAGCATACTTGCAGAAACATTTAAACGATATGTTCTCTTTAAATGACACCCCAGCCTGCTTTTTTTTCCGGATTTTAAAGAAAACTGGTTTTTATCCGTTGATCTAATCTTTCCTTTTTTTACCCGTGTTTCTATTGATTTCTAGTGCTTGACTGGAATCTGGATGGAGAAACTTCATCCAGAGGTTTTTGATTTGTATCTTCAGCACCTTTTCACAAGACTTTATCACTTTTGTATTATATCATTGATTTTACCATATTTATATTTTAGATTTCTTTTAGACATTTTTATGACTATCATTTTGTTATCATCTTTGTATATCATTAGTTTTATCACCTTTATGTGTCTTTTAATCATTGTTGGAATTTACCACCTTTTTATTTAAATAATTATTCTGCTGTTGTTTTGTATTTGGCACATCTTGTTCTCTCTGGAACTTACGCATTTACGTTTAAGTATAAAATCTAAATCTTTGGTGAATGAATCGCTATATTTTTGGTACCCTGAATAATCACAATAGAAAGTATCTTCCATGCTTCTTTCATTTTATCATCATACCTGATTAAAAAGTCTTAGGTTAATCCTTTTGTCCCTTTTGCTGGATTAGAGACTTGTTTGACTCGGTTTACACGGTTTCGCTTTTACACTGTTTCTAAATTTTATAAATAAAAAAATTGATGTATTATTTGATTGAGTGTTTTACATTGAACGCACTCATTAATTATTTGCACAGACGTCACAGGTGCATTGCATTGCATCATTAAAGTAGATTTTTTTTTCATTTCCATACTGTCATTACTAGTTCCGTTCTACACGAGGTAAGATGTTAATTTTTGAAATACATATGTAAATAAATAATTTATCATTGCACATTACTTAAATTACTTTGTCTTCACTTCGGATAAACTCTTTGCATTTCTACACTGTTATTATAAACATAACTACGGCTTGCACATATCCCCTTGTTTAATATGAATGCTGTGTCATGTTTTACACGGTTCTGATTTACACAATTTTGTCGTGGAACGCATCTATCGTGTAAAACGAGGGATAGGTGTACATCCTTTCATCCCCAGTCAATTGCTGCGACTTCAGAGGTTGAAAATCATACACAATACATTCTCTTCAAATGTGCCACAGTCGCGCGTGAGAGCAAACAGGTACTGTTGCTAAACATTATTCACAGTTTGACTCAAGCAAAACGTGCTTTCAGTAGGAAAATTCATTTTTCCTTTTTTCCGAGCTAGTGTAGATAGGTATGAACAAAACTGAGCCAAGTTCAAAACCATGAAAATGTATTTAAGCTTTATTTTCAAATAAAGAGCTGCTCGATTTAATACTGACGTTGCTCTGGCAGCTACATTGGCAGAGGTAGGTAATTCGTACAATTCTTCAAATCTGGTATTAAATTCTTCCAATAAGGAATCAAAATGTTTGGCAAACTGATAGTTGGTAGAATTTCCATCGTAATAATTTTCTATCACCATTTTTAAATTTGGAAAATGTGATAAATTATCTTTCTCCATATGCATTCTCCAGAGCGTCAATTTAGCTTTAAATGCCTTTATCGTACTTGTTATAGAAGCAATATGATGATTTCTACCCTATAGTTTCATATTTATTTCCTTCAATTTTACAGTTACATCAGTTAGAAAGCCTAGCTCAATCAACCAAGGTTTTTGTTTTCTAATTCTAAACAAATTTTATTCCCGGATAATAGAAATTCTTTCATCTGTGGTAAAAAATTTAAAAACCGCTCAAATACTTTTCCTCTTCTGATGTCTCTCAATCAAAAATATCTAAAATCAAACAATTAAAAATATCTAAAATCAAACAATCAAAAATATCTAAAATCAAATTTCTAATCTAAAATACCTAAAATTTAGATATTTGAACAGCGGGCACTTTAAAACTGTTTGGCGGGCACCTTGGTGCCCGCGGACACCTTGTTGCCGACCCCTGGTCTAGTGGTTAAATTTTATCTTTTACCGTATTTGAATATTTTTTGTCAATCTATTTCGTTGTTATGCACGTGACGATAAATTAATTTAAAGTATCACAAAAAGAAAAGAAACCACGTAATCAGCTTTTAATAAATTAAATTCTAAAAATTAAATTTTAAAAATTCACCAAAACTCAGAAAATGGAGGTAAAGATTTCATTTTAAAGGAATTTTTACGATCTTTCTAGTGATATAAATTTTATAACCCTCAGATTATTATTTTGAATGCAAACTTTAAAGAATGTTACAAAAACAGCTTAAAAATTCAATTTAAAAAAATCTAAGAAGCATTTTTCAAAAATATTTCTTAGTGCACCCCTACTCTATATGAAAAATCGCCCTGCAAAATTTCAGCCCTTTGGATCAAGCGGTTTGGTCTGTATGTTATCTGTCAGTCAGTCAGACATTCAATCAGTCAGTCAGTCAGTTACGGAACTGTTCTATATATATATATAGATTAATGACTTATTCCAGTTTTTTTTCCTCGCGAACTTTATATGCATCCCCCCCCCAAAAAAAAAAATCATCTAGGAATTGAAAATTGGAAC
>OU015496.1:27037411-27127411 GCA_907164885.2 Dolomedes plantarius | reverse complement strand
CACGAATTTATGACGCACCTGATATATATATATACATACATACATACATACATACATATATATATATATACATACATATATATACATACATACATACATATATATATATATATACATACATACATATATATACATATATATATATATATATACATTTATTTCTTTATATTTATATATATATATATATATATATATATAGCAGTCCATTATCTATAACTCCTTGAAAACAGAAAATATTTCCTGCAAGTTCAAAGAAATCCGAGTGTTTCTCTAAGCATTACTTTTTTTCGCTACAATCTGTTTCCCTACATAACTATTTTTAGTAAATTTATTTATAGTGTATGGGAAAAGAAGTCACTTCCAACCAATAACTTGATCTAGAGGCCGTCAACAAAATGCGATATACCCTCGGACAACATCTGTCAAGAGGAATTCTGATATGTTATGAAGCATAAAGGATGCCGGGTCAATAACGAGAACGGGAGACATGTGAAGGGATAAAAATAAAAAATAGAATGTTTTGTAGTTCTGTTTCCGATTAATAAAATACCGTCTTTTCGCGGCTCGTATTTTGTGTAACGCAGAATAAAACAATACTTGAAAAACGAGTTTTAAAGATTTCTTTCCGTTTCGAAGGAAAGGAAAAGTGACGTTCAAACTGAGAGGGGCGGAAAGAAGGCATACAAAATTTCATTTACGTTTTTTTTTTTTTTTTTTTTTTTCAATTACTGACAGGTTTCAAGGTGGGCTGTTCAGTGTATTATTAATTCCCAAAATCTCGATTATTCTGAGCATTACATTTTGCAGAATACATCATAGGAATTCATTTTAAAGGGTCAGGTACCTTTTAAAAACGAAGAGGCTCGACATACGTATCCCTTTTCTTCAATCTTCAGTAGTTATAATAATTACAAGAAAAAAAGAACTTTTTATATACCATGTTTTTAAATTTTCTGTTGAATCATAAAAACTTGACAATTCTATGTATTAATAAATATTTTTTTTAAATTTTTTTGATGAATTATCCCATCAGCTTGAAAGGAAATGAAGTTAATTGGCAGTTAACTTGCGTTTAACTTTTCGCTCCTGTCCCGGCCGATAGATGGCTACACCAGTCTACAAAATAAAATTAACTGAAAATGAATTCTGCTTAAAGAGGGCTAAAAGCATTATAATTAGGGATTGTCGTCATGTTCTGAGCTATTCTAAAAGTTTCAAATGTCTAGCTAGTCGGGAAGTTAGTTAAAAATCGATTGCAATATTTGTACCGGACAAATAAACACACACACACAAACAAACAAGAAAGCGAGTAAATAAAAACATGGTAATAAAAATTATCTATTCAGAAGTATGAAAATTTTACTGTGAGTTAAACACTCTTTCTTCTTTATAAATATGGCTCTCAAATTTTTCTAGCTTGAAGAGAAATTTTTTAATTGTTTAAAATTTTAACCATTGCTTTTTCAGTTGGCTAAAATAACATGAAATTTTATACACGTGCAATATCAACCTGTATAATTAAAGTGTCCAACAATTATGTCATTCCTATAATAAAATTTGAATTAAAGTGTTCCGTTTTTCCTGGGTTCGTTAGAATTGAATAAAATCTCTTCAGAAACTGCACACAAAATAAAATTTATTATTCTGTAAATTTTTCAGGCGCATACACAAATTCAAACAGAAAACACGTAACAACTGTCTTCTATGAAACATAACACTCTAAAAACACAAGTCGGAATACCAGTCTTCAATACAATACAAGCTTAACACACTTTCAACATATTCAATTCTCAGTAGAAATGAACTGAGTTCTAATGCCAATGTGAAGTATATTTATAGACTTCCAAAGCGCCCCCTATCGGTGTGTTAGTTAGATAACTCCAGAAGCTTTTAGAAAGGTCTAGGCGGCAAGTTGGCGATCATTCGACGCATTATCGCCACATTTGGCGACCAAAATAAGTCCCCAAATCCATCGCCAATTCGGCGATAACTCTCATATTTGGCTAGATTACCATAGACTCGTAAAATTCGTAGCAATAGTGAAATTTATCAAAAAAATGTAATTAAAATTTTTTTAAACATTTTTTTCCATGAAGAATTAAGAATTTTGATTTCAAAATTGGTCATTTTAAAGATATACATAAAACATAATTTTAAAACTTAAAAAAAATGTCTATATTCATTGATATGCAGATGCAAGTCTGCGCGCAATGAAATAACATTGAAAAACACAACGTTGAAATTTTAAACAATCAAAAAATTTATCTTCAAGCTAGAAAAGATTGAGAGCCATATTAATAAAGATGAGTCTTTAACTCAGTAAATATTTCATATTTCTGAATAAATAATTTTTATAAGTACTGATGATTGAAAATAGGGATATGTTTGTCGAGTTTCTAAGCTTTTAAAAGGTACCTGACCTCAAAGTAATTAAAGCAGGTAAATATCATTTTGAATAAAATTGCTGCTCTTTCAATGTTTTTGTCGGTGTAGAAAATGCTTGTTCAATATCCAAAATTCCAAACAAAAGAGTATGTTAAATTTATCTTAAATGTTATTCTTTATTACATACTACTTGCATCAATCTACTTTAAGGGGACAAGGGTCTTGCAACTTCGTTTCTTTTCTTTTTTTTTTTATTTTCAATATCTTACTATATATCGTATGAGTATAATAAATATTCTTTTTCGCTACATTGAAGTCATTTAGAAATCACAAATAAATATTTTGTGGAAGAATAATACTCCTTTTTCAAAATAATTCTTCAAAAATACTAGAATTTTTCAAAATGCTAAATGAGCATTCACTTTCTTCTGATTTCTTCCAAATTTCTCAGGATTGTTAATGGAAGTGTTTTCCTCAAAACTATGCACAGTCCTTTGAAACCACAAACATTATTCAAATTAATTCCACCACATTATTCAAATTTCTAGACCTTATAAAATAAAGTAAAATCATCCAAGGCATAAAAAATAACAGGAAAATTTTAAAAAGAATCATTTAAAAGTTTATATTCATACAAAAAAATGTCAGTGCACAATCATGTTTATATATATATATATATATATATATATATATATATATATATATATATATATATATTGTACGAGTATATTTAAAAGATTAAGGTTTTAAAATGATGTGGAATGCTCCTGGAGATTTTTGAAAAATGTTACAGGAATGTTACAGGAAAAATGTTACAGGAAAAACAGGAATTTCTCTGCCAAAAAAATCTTTATTTTAAATTCTAAGGGTCTTCAATGTAGTAAAAAAGAATATTAATTATACTCATCCTGTATATACAGTTAAAAATTGAAAATTAAGAAATTTAAGGTTGAAGGTCCTTTGACCCCTTAAATAAAATTTCTATCAGAGAGAATGAATTATAAAAAAAATGCATAATTTTAAAATATTTTTTATAAATACATAAGAAATCTATGAAACGTTAACAATATTTATTCCTCTAAAAGAAATAAGTTTTTAAATCTCAATGATACTGTTATATAAAAGTATGTTAAATTTATCTTAAATGTTAGGATTAGAGCATTTATAATAGTAGATATTTTTTCCATGTTTTTATTAACTCGCTTTCTTGTTTGTTTGTGTGTTTGTGTGTTTATCCCGTACAAATCTTGCAATCGATTTTTAACTAACTTCCCGACTAGCTAGACATTCAAAACTTTTAGAATAGCTCAGAACACGATGACAATGCATTCTTTTGATACTTTTAGCCATCTTTAAGCAGATTTGAGTTCATTTTCAAGTTAATTTTGTCTTGTAGACTGGTGCAGCCATCTATCGGCCGGGACGGAAACGAAAAGTTAAACGCAAGTTAACTTCCAATTAACTTCATTTTCTTTCAAGTTGATGGAATATTTCATCAAAAAAATTTTAAAAAGTATTTATTAATACATAGAATTGTCAAGTTTATATGATTCAACAGAAAATTTAAAACATGGTATATAAAAAGTTCTTTTTATCTTGTAATTATTAAGTAGTGTATATAAAAAGCAATTTTTTCCCAGAAAACAGCAATTAAGGACATGAAATCATCTTTCTCCCACCGTCACAAGCACATCATGCATTATTTTCGCTCGTGTCTTTCTGTAACGCGTGAAATCTTACGTTGATTCTCTCTAAAATTTTATTTGCCGCAATTACGGGCACATACTGTAACAAGGTAAGGTGAAATAACTACTATGTGCAGAATTTCATACAGAAGACTTTACATATTAGTTTTAAAATAGGCATTTTATTTTATTTCATGTATAGTGGAACCTCGATCGATCTTTCCCTGAATAATTGTGTTCCCCAATGTGTCGTTTATTTCATCCAGTCCTGGTTATAATAGATATTTCTTTGTTATGTTCCCGCATCTATAGTTTTCCGGCATTTACCGTTTAGTGCAATATATCCCAGTAAAGACGATGGATCGAGGTTCCATTGCATTTATATTGTAACTGCTTTTATATTATAATATGTATACTAACAGGACCCATTGAAAACTTGCGTAACTGACCGATGGCAATCTCTAAGCTTTATTTGTTACTAATCGTTGAAAATTGCAGATAGGTAGAAGAGATGATTTTCACACATTAAAAAATTTTCGGAAAATACATGACTTACGACAAATTTCTGCCAGAGAGTAGGAAATATAAGAAATATATATATAAAATTTAAGTTATATATTTTTAGAAATAAATAAGAAAAAAATGCAGGTAGTCTCTTCTAACGAAACTACCGCGAGTTATTAACGTAGGATTACTTATCGTTGCTGACCGCTTTTGTATGTATATATGTGTTCTGTATGTATGTATCTATATACATGTATATATATATATATATATATACATAAATGTATGTCAAAATTTAGGCGCATTTTGGTACTTTCTGTTTAACTGTTAACTGCTTGCCCAAGCGATACAGACTGGGTTTGGTGCGCTGCCAAAATTATAACTTGCGACGACGGATGGTTTTAGCGTCTGAAAATTTGCTTTCCGAAGGACCGTTATGGAGGAACGTAATTCTACGTTAAAATGGAACGGGAATAATAAAATTCTTCAGAACAGAATTCCTAAAACCACAATAATGAAATTGCTTCAAAAAACATGAATTCTGTAATCAATGACGTACATTTCTACGAATTTAGAAACCGATTTGCTTTCTGCAGTTTATAGGCGTCTTTGTATAACTGCTTAAATCGTTGAGAACACAACCAAAGGGTTCTAAAGGAAATTGCAGCAAATACTAGACCTTTTTTTTACAGCCCACAGGAAATGTGAAGTACGATAAAATAAATCGTGCCTTAAGTTCTAACGACATGATTCAGCAGCCGGTTTACTCCCAATGAAATTATCTTACTATGCTTCATTTGAATGTAGCCATTTTGTCTGGCATTAAACCATATATTGTATTAGTCAACTGCTGATTAACTACCTCAAATATTATGCACAACTGACTACCCATGCTAAAACAGGAAAAACATGAACAGAAAACATCTAATGAATAAAAATGCGGGGGAAAAGGTTGATTGTATCATTTTAGGGTAAAAGTGTAATCGCTTTAAAATTTATCGTAACTGAGCTATTATAATGATAATAATTCCGGATTATTTATATTCTCGCAAATTGCCAAAGTTCGTAATAAATAGAAGAATAAACGAGGATTTGAATATTTATACGGAATGCATTCATTCTTTCGAGCAATGAGATTAAAGGGATACATGTTTGTATATAATAATGTTAATAATTTTCTAAACCTTGCTAATCGAAATATAAAAAATCATTTTCATTTTAATAGTATCATAAATATTAGTGCTTTTTTTCATGTAATAACAAAACTCAAAACCTTATAAGAGATTATATGTTCAATTTCGTTTTTTTAATGTCTACAAACTTTTTTCTTTAATTTTAATTTGATGTTGTAAATATCTAATTATATATAAACTTATTCCTGTGCAGTAACATTACTAATTTAAGTCTGGTTATCAATATACTGTATTTTTTTAATATTTACTAATTTTTTTTGTTTAAATTTGGCATCATAAATACCCTCTATAAGATTGTGTATATTAATCCCCTTATGAGAAATACAAACTTTTACCATGCGAATGCAACTATGCAATTTGTCTCAAGTCATCATGACATATTAGTATACATAACATTGTGGGGCTCGAGGTAGCCTTGTGGTTGCGCGTTGGCTTTCGACGCTGAGGGAGCCTGGATCGAATCCCGACGCGTGCCATTTAATATCTCCTTGTCTAAGCCAGATATGGGCACGTTAAATCCGTAGACCGGTAAGTCCCTCTATGAGGTCAGAGAAGGTGGGATAGGTTACGATCACCCCGGATGTTGTTCCTGAGGTTGTTCATCCAAATTTAAGGTGGTAACTATCAAAGATGGACTCCGATCCTTGTGGTGCTATCTATAAACCAGAACCGGACACTTCAGCCTGGAGCCTATATGGGCCTGGTCTGGAACTTCTAACCAGGGGGTAATTAGAAACAACAACAACAACAACACATAATATTGTTTCTATTTTAATAAGTACTGACAAACAATAAAATAGCATAGTAGATATATGATAGATGAAACAGAATAAAATAATTACATTAATTATAGCAAACTGATATTCACAACACTTTTCTGAGACTGATTTATATTCACATATACTAATTATTCCTAACAGGAAATTTTCCATCATGAATTATTGTAGTACTGTAACGTGGAAACTTTTTTTCCCATGATTATATATTAAATCTTCTCAAAGCAATTAAAAATTATATGAATAACAAGATATTAATAAAAAGAATCTAATGAAGTAATTGATATTAAATTTAACCACACATGCAACACGAAATTTGTTTAATACGAGGGTCACACTGAAATGTTTGAGATACTGCTAATTTGTACAAGTTAAACTTGCCAACTCTTACAAATGTTCAAAGTAGTTCCCTTCAAAATCAATGCATTTTTGTAGACGAATTTTCCAATAATTACAAGATAAAAAGAACTTTTTATATACCATGTTTTTAAATTTTTCTGTTGAATCATATAGACTTGACAATTCTATGTATTAATAAATACTTTTTTAAACTTTTTTTGATGAATTATCCCATCAACTTGAAAGAAAATGAAGTTAATTGGACGCTAACTTGCGTTTAACTTTTCGTTCCCGTCCCGGGCGATAGATGGCTGCACCAGTCTACAAAACAAAATCAACTGAAAATGGATTCAACTCTGCTTTAAGATGGATAAAAGTATTTAAAAAATGCATTGTCATCGTGTTCTGAGCTGTTCTAAAAGTTTCAAATGTCTAGCTAGTCGGGAAGTTTGTTAAAAATCGATTGCAAGATTTATAAGGGACAAACACACAAACAAACAAGAAAGCAAGTTAATAAAAACATGGTAAAAATTAAATGCCTCGAGCCATCCATTTCTTGGAATAGATGGAAAATATGCTTTTATACCCTCATCCATCTCATCTTCGGAGATACGATTATCACCTAATTATATTTAGATTAAAAAATAGCCAAAAGTCCCACATAGCTAGATCAGGATAATAGGGTGGATCTATTAGTTTGATGTTTCTTTTTGTTCGAGAAATTCGACTGTAATCCTTGCTGTATGGGAAGACGCACTATCATGGTGAAGCTGAACGACACTTAGTGGTGTACCAGTTAGATGCAACTCTCTTCTGTCCCTCTAGCTCAGTGGTTCCCAACCGGTGGTCCGCGAGAGCCTTGGGAGTGGTCCGGCACCACTTATAAGAAAGTTGCCAAATAAATTGGGATTTTGAAAGCAATGTTCATTGAATTAGATGGGTGGAATATATCCGATGACTATCAAGTGTTGAATTTAAATTTCTTAAAAGTTTAACTTAATTATTTTATTATTAGAATATGACATGTTAGAATGTGAGTACGTTAATCCTGTATCCCTTTTGCCTGAGGAATATTCTGTACCCTCCATAGCCCCTGGAAGCCCCCCCCCCCTCAAGTCGGTGGGTCGTCCATACATGGTACAATTTCTGGCTTAGTGGTCCGCAGACTTCTACGGGTTGGGAACCACTGCTCTAGCTTTATGGCTTTGACCAGCCCTGTACTTCTGAAGAACACGGCATACATTACTTTTTTCACTGATCGTTGTCTTTTTCATCATTGCTGGTTTGGGGTCATCTTCAAAAGCCCTTACTTTACTCTCTTGATGTGTTGGAACGTCGAAAAAAGTATGTACTTCTTCGAAAAAAGGTATGCACGACAAATAATTTTTTTCCTATGCAGTTCTTCTTGAACAATTCCATGTATAGCTGTGGATCTAATGTTAAGTTCCTTCTGTATCATTTGGTAGGTTCAGAGATTATCATCGATTCACATTTTTCGTACTACCACCGACCCATTTTTGGGAACTACAGCTGACAAAAGTCTGCCTGTGTGTTCTTCATCCAGGGCATAATTTTGAACTCTTCTAAATTCTGCAAACCATCTGAATACAGTGGCACGAGATAAAGCTTCATTTCCATATGCTAATTGTAGACGTTAAGGGCATTCGTCTTTATTTAGCCCCACTTAAAAATCATAGAAAATCATATCTCGATAATGCTCTCGCGTCAACTCCATCTTTTCTTCTTTCAAAATTTATTCTACGATAGCTAAATTACAAATTGTTGCCACAAATTATCGTCTGCGGACATAAAAGAGTTCAAATTTAAATATCCGATAAATAATTTTTTTTGGCTCATATCGTCTGCCCGTCTCAAAAATTTCAGTCGCACACGGGAAGTTAAATTATTACGCTGTATAAACAAACAACAAATGGACGTGAAATGCATAATAGTTATTTATTTTCAATAGCATAATTTAATGAAATTGAATTTTATTTCTGAGGACTCCAAATGTGTCTCTGTAACCCGAAAAATCATTCACGTCCTGCAGAAAATGCAAGTATTAGGTAATTGAGGAAAAATATGACAAAACGAAAGATATAGAAATTTCTAAATGTCATATTCACGACTGATTGATTAGAATGTTAAATTCACGAGTAAAAGAACCAAATGGCTCGTTTCTCCCGCTATTGAATCCGATATTGTTTTTGACTAAAAAGCGATCTATCTTTTGCTTGAATAAAAGGAATCCTATCGTAATAAAGCATAATAACACTACTTGCCAATAAAAAAATTAAATTCTTCATTGAACACTTTTCAGAATTGCAATCCATTTTAATTAGCTGTTATCTGATCCCAGATATTTCAGTCCAGCGTCCATATATGTACTAAAGTATTTCTGAATAAAACACGCAGCCTCTGAAAACATAAGTTATAGCCCAGTATTCTAGGTTTCCATATAGAAATTATACCAGAAGTAAAAACATTCTCTAATACAAAATAATTATTTCTAACTAGCTAAAAACCCGCACTTCGATTCGGAGTGCATTCAAATTAAATACAATGGTCAATGTATGCAATTAATGCCAAAAAAAAAAAAAAAATATATATATATATATATATATATATATATATATATATATATATATAATAAATACGAAGATCAATGTATACAAATGATGCAAAATAAATAAATAAATATATATATATATATATATATATATATATATATATATATATATATATATATATATATATATATATATATATATAATAAATACGACGATCAATGTATACAATTGATGTAAAATAAATAAATAACTATATATATATATATATATATCAATATATATATATATATATATACAATTACGGGCTCATAATATATATATATAAATCGCAAGGGATATTTTTAAAGACAAAATAATGTAGAGGAAAATATTCAAATTAAATCTAATAGGACATACTAAAGAATATAGTACAGTTAATATGGTACAGTTTGAGGAACATATGTTTTACTGTATTTTAATATTTTTTGGATAATGTCCAATCGTCTGCCGCATTAGAAAGAAAAAAAATATTTTTGTGTGTATTTCGTTGTTATGACGTGAAAATTCACCAAAATCATTGAATTGAAAATTCACCAAAAATCAGAAAATGGAGGTGAAGATTCGAAAAAGATCTCATTTGAAAGGAATTTTTATGATCTTTCTCGTGATTTAAATTTTATAACCCTCAAATTATTATTTTAAATGCAAACTTAAAAAAAGTTACTAAAACAGCTTAAAAATTTAATTTTAAAAAATCTAAGAAAAATTTTTCAAAAATCTTTCTTAGTGCACCCCTACACCATAAGAAGAATCGCCATGCAAAATTTCAACCCTTTAGGTCGAGCGGTTTGGTCTGTGCGTTGTATGTCAGTCAGTTACGGAACTGTTTTATATAGAGAGATAATTATATTTAAGATCTTACATTCGCACGAGACGAGCTTGCTTGCATTTAAATGTATTTCCCTCATTCGAGGAGTATTAGCAGGTACCATGCTTCGGGGATTATTGTAATTACCTCATGAAGGCACACGTGGAAAAAGTAAACAAATTCATTCATCTTGTGAAAATTACTCAAATCTCCCTTAAATGCCGGTGATTTGTTTTTGCCTTTACATTTGAAAGTAGATTCATGATATAAAAATCTACCGATTTAAACTCTCGGGGATTTTTAATCTATTCTTTAAACATAGAAATACATTCTGTTAGGACTAAAATTTATTCCTAATATGTCTTCATAAAATAACTTTATATGTGTATCTGTAAGAACTTTATACCTTTAAAAACATTTATATACACTCAAACTTTTATCCCATATTGTATGTTTAAGAAGCATATACATTTTACGGGCTCATAATAACTAATTACTCTAATCACATTGTGCGTAATCTATGTTTAACAATCAAGGGCATTTGACACGCTTAGCTGACAAAAGATTAAAATTGCTACAATTTATAGCAATAAATTGCTGAAATCATGCTTTGGGCATTATCTATGCTCAAAGGCCACCCCCACATAAGAATCAAAGACATTTGACGAGCATAACTTACAAGAGATTAAAATTTCAGCAGTATATAATATCAAATTACTCGAATCGTGGTATGTTTAATCTATGCTTAAAAATCAAGGACATTTGACGAGCATAACTGACAAGAGATTAAAATTACAACAGCATATAATAAATAATTACTCGAATCATGTGATGATAAATCTGTGCTTAAGTATCAAAGACGTTTGATGGGTTTACCTGGCAAGAGATTAAAATAACAGCGGTATATAATAACTAAATATTCGAATCTTGCTATTCTAAATCTATGCTTAAGAATCAAAGACATTTGACGGGGTTAACTGACAAGAGATTAAAATTACAGCAGCGTATAATAACAAATTACTCAAATCACAATTCAACGTAACGAATAGACAGAGTCATTATTAAAGTACTGACATGCCGAATATGCTTTGCCTGTTTATATCATATACGTTTTATAACACAGCAAAAACACGAATCATCTTCCGCCTTCCTTCTCTAAGTATTTAAAAAAAAGGACACGTTTGTGGCAACAAAACGTGTAATTGAACATCTTTAAGCCTTGACAAATCTCATGGCTTTTCAAAACAGTCTTTGCATTCTTGAGTTCTGAAATTTTCTCTGCCAAGAAATTTTCAAAACCTCGTTAAGTCACCAGTAACATTTTCCTTTAATAATACTTTATCATAAGTTTTATTCGAGAACATTTCAACTTTAATTTTTTTTTTTAAACGTTTCTCTGGGAAAGCTAATTAAAGACCGTAAAATTCACAAACTGTAGAAAAGTATCTTCTTGCTCAAAGTCGGATTTTAATGAAATTAGGATTCAACACTCAGTTTTTGTTGATTTTCTTCTAAAATTATTTGTAAAGCTTGTTATATAATCTTTAAAATGGTCTGAAAATAACATTTAACGGTTTCCAGAACTCGTACAAAAATTTCATTTAATCTAAGACGGAATACTCACGTCTGAAATGTAGTCCGCATATTAAGCCAGTTAAAGTTGGAATTAGACACCGCCTTAGTTTAGAAAGTCGTTTCAATAGAAATATGATCCCTCTTATTCTCAATAAAACAAAAAATTAGCAGTGTAGAACCAGACATTTTAATCTCAAGTATTTCTGAACCTCGAATTACTGATATTTCAATGTACATTTGAATTATTTCTATTCGTAAACCAGAAAGAAAACAGACGAATATATTAGATGTGTATGTCAAGCAAATGGAGAGAGAAGATTAATGAAGTGAAACCTATGGGTAGTGAAATTCAAGCAGATTTAAATGTCACATTCACTTACGCAAGAAACAAATGGTTCTAAAAATCCTCTATTTAGTGTTCCATGTACCGGCTAAGTTTCTGACTGGAGAAATTAATCACAGCCCTTTGTAACAGGGTCCTAAAAAAATAAAAAAATAAAAAAGAGCATGTGTACTTTCCCTATCGTCTCGTTTGCATATATTTTATTCGTGTCGTATCTCGAGAACGGTAGTAATTATGTAGCAAAGAAAACAGGGTTTTTTTAAGATAGTATTTTAAAATACTGCAAAAATTACATAAAAGCTACTTTTACTGTTCAACATACCTCATATTTATGGATGATTTACGGACCGCTAAAAACAATGATTCCAGTTAACGACATTTTACTCGTTTGAATTAAATTGAATAAAAATAATTTCTTTTTTTGCGGGTATTTTGTTATTAAAAGTCTATTTTCTGTTTTTCAAGTTTTCGAACTTGAGAAACAAGACTTTAAGAATGGAAACAAGAAAAAAAAAGAGCCAGATTATTTCTTACACATTTCTTTGCATTTCGAACTTATTATTTAGTCTCAATCCATCGAATTACATTTGCCTAACTGCCGCCCACGTGGTAGAGTGGTTAGCGTTATCCCCGCTGAGAGTGGTTAGCGGCGTAGAGTGGTTAGCGTAGAGTGGTTAACGTAGAGTGGTTAGCGGCTCACGCGTTCCACGCTGTGGGCCTGGGTTCAAATCCTGAATACGGCATGGTCGATACCGTGTCTTCCCTTCATAGGGAGCAACGCTGGCTCACCTATATGGTTCTCCTATAATAAAGTATCCAGTAAAACTACGGTGAATAACAGCAAGCGAATGTCTAAGGACAAACTACCTCCGCATTCGAAAAAAAAATTATCTCACTTCTGTTTTTAGATATTTTAAAGTTTTCCTTTGCATGGTAATGTAAGGTATTTAAGGTTATAATCAAAGTGAAAACTTTAATATTCGTCATAAATACAAACAAAAAAATTTTACTATAATAAAAATAATTACAAGATAAAAGAACTTTTTATATACCATGTTTTTAAATTTTCTGTTGAATCATATAAACTTGACAATTCTATATATTAATAAATACTTTTTTTAAAAAAATTTCATGAATTATCTCATCAACTTGAAAGAAAATGAAGTTAATTGGAAGTTAACTTGCGTTTAACTTTTCGTTCCCGTCCCGGCCGATAGATGGCTGAACCAGTCTACAAAACAAAATTAACTGAAAATGAATTCAATACTGCTTAATGATGGCTAAAAGTATTAAAATAATGTATTGCCATCGTGTTCTGAGCTATTCTAAAAGTTTCAAATGTCTAGCTCTAGCTAGTCGGCAAGTTAGTTAAAAATCGATTGCAAGATTTGTGCTGGACAAACACACACACAAACAAGAAAGCGAGTTAATAAAAACATGGTAATTATAAAATAATTATAACTATGCTATATCTCTTCGCCTTGTTTCGACTAGTTACGAGCCATGATTGCCTATTGAAACGTCTCTGCCATATAAATATCGTTTTACAACCCTTCCCTTTTGCAAGCTCTGAAATCGACGAGAGGACGAGAGGACATGGACTTTACCCATATACTGAGTTGCCCCGCTCTACCTCCAACTCCAGTGTGGGAGAGATATTGGGTAGCTAGGAAACTTTTGTGTTCATGGACATTTTAGTTCTATTTTGCTTGTTTGTTCTTATTTTTAGCATGTTTTTATTAACTCGCTTTCTTGTTTGTTTGTGTGTTTGTGTGTTTGTCCCGTACAAATCTTGCAATCGATTTTTAACTAACTTCCCGACTAGCTGGACATTTGAAACTTTTAGAATAGCTCAGAACACGATGACAATGCATTATTTTAATACTTTTAGCCATCATTAAGCAGAATTAAATTCATTTTCAATTACTTTCAGGTAATTTTGTATTGTAGACTGGTGCAGCCATCTATTGGCCGGGACGGGAACTAAAAGTTAAATGCAAATTAACTTCCAATTCATTTTCTTTCAAGTTGATGGGATAGTTCATCAAAAAAATTTTTAAAAAGTATTTATTAATACATAGAATTGTCAAGTTTATATGATTCAACAGAAAATTTAAATACATGCTATATAAAAATTTCTTTTTATCTTGTAATTATTATTTTTATGTAGTCTTGTAACCCACCATTAGAAATTTTTAAAAAATGCCATACCTCTTCTCAAAATGATTAGGGAAAGATGACTGTTAAAAAAAAAGTTTGTAATTTTTTTTAGAAAACACTGCATACTGCATTCTAGAGGGCATTTACTACTTGGCCTAGTTGTAAGAATAACCGAGCAAAATCTCGGATTAATCCGGTAGAGTTGGACTTTAAATTATCGGCCATTGCAAACCTCTAGCTGTTCATCTGCAACGGTGAGAGTAGAAATTATTAGTATTATTATTATCCATACGTAACTCGTTCCCTGCTTATTACATACTTTCAAGCCGGCATTTTGTAGAGTATGGCTCACTTCTACCCGCACTTGGGTGTATACAATTTGAAGTGGCACTCTAAATGAATTTGATACAAACACAGTTTATACATGAAACAATGTTTATTTAATTCGTTGCACATATAGAATTTTCTTTTACAGCAATAAGCATACGTACTACTTGTACGGAATATATATTAGCATTCAATAAAAATACACTATGCATAACTCACAAACCAGCAGAGAAGCAAACCAGCAGTTCTGCCACGTAAACTTTGGGCCCCTAAGCACTAGCGCAGGATAGCACCTGGAGCTGCTTACCTCGTAGCTCCCTCTCGCTTATCTATCAAGTTTAACAACTCTTTATCTTCTTCTCTTTAATCAAGCTGCATGGTATTTATGCCAAGCGCGTATGCCGAAATTAGCATATCTCAAGCAGCTTCTTTAATTCATTCACTCAAAAGTTCGATTCTTGTGAATCGAATCTTATGTATACCTTACAATTTTTTCAAAACCTCATTCCGTAATAAGAAAGTTCGAAAGTTACACCGACCTCAGCGAAAAGCTTATACGGCGGTTTATATATTCACATATTTTATACCGGCTTTACAACACTTAATATTATTTTAAATTACATTATTATACAAGTTACACATATTGCAGTCGCATAATTATTAAACATAAACATAATTCTGTTCCAAAAATAGACACATTTCCAAGATCGAGATAGAAAACAAAAATGCAATACCATTTTCTTAGCTATAATACGAAATTAAATTCACAAAAAACTTATAAAACAATATGCATTGATACAAACTTATTTAAGCAAATATGTACAAAGCTGATCAAGGTACATGTTCATAACATTGGCATCGAAACAGACCATTTTACCAATACATACAATTACCTATGTGATTATTTTCACAGTTAAAAGGTGATCCGCACTTAATGCAGATTTTTTTTTTTTAAATACCTATAACAAATACATGCAGCTAGTTACAAATACTGTTCACAAAATAATATGCAAAAAAAAAATGTCCAGATAAAGACAAGACAAAACAGCACAACAAGAGGCTAAGAAACCACGTGCGAAGATGGCATATGCTGGTCCATAAGATCCCTCACAATATACTTAATGGCTTTCTTACAATAGTAGTCACAGAAGATCTTATACAGATCCCAATTCTCGAATCCTCTTGGTAAATTTCTTCTAATGCTTTTATAATTGTCACATTCGAATAAACAATGCTTGACCGTTTGAATGGCCCCGCATGGGCATTTATCGTCCTTCCCATGGAAGCGCTTTTGGTAAGCGCCAAAACACCCATGTTCAGTGATGGCTTGATTGATCACAAAATCTCCATATAGTCTGCTTTCACTAACATATTTAAAGATGTTATATACACTTCTTCCCTTACTCGAATTATCCCAGTTAGCTTGCCATTCCAATTTCTCTTGGTGTTCTATCTTTCTTTTTACAAACTTCCGATTATACTTATAATTGGTTTCAGCCTCTTCCAACTCCGTAGCCCCTTTGGCGGCTTTCCCGTAATAAGAAAAATGGAACTTTTCAGTGGATCCCGTCACACGCAGTGGCGTAGCAAAGGGGGGACAAGGGGGTCTATCATGCCCCGGGCGCCACTCGCAGAGGGGCGCCAATGTAAGGTCTATATATTATATTACTATATGTTTTTCAGGGAAGGGCACCAATATAAGGTCTATATATTATATTACTATATGTTTTTCGGGGAGGGCTCCAATATAAGGTCTATATATTATATTACTATATTTTTTTGCGGGGGCGCCAATATAAGGTCTATATATTATATTACTATATGTTTTTCGGGGAGGGCACCAACATAAGGTCTTTATATCATGTTACTATATGCTTTTCGGGGGGGAGTGCCAATATAAGGTCTATATAATATGTTATATGTTTATCGGGGGGGCGCCAATATAGGGTCTATATATTATATTACTATATGTTTTTCGGGGGGGGCGCCACAAAGGTATCGTGCCCCGGGTGCCAGTTATGCTCGCTACGCCACTGGTCACACGTGGGTCTGTTCGGCAACGACAAAGCCGACCTACTTGTTGCCGTATTTCAATGCTTTTCCTCCCCTATTTGTGCATCTAAGGTTTTTTGCTCCATAAATATACGAATAGGACGTTTTTAACACTAGAAAGACTGCTGCCGTCATTTTGAAGGTTTCGGACATACTATTGAGCGCTATGTCTATATTTATGTCCCCAGGCTTCTGAAATTTTATGACTTTTTCTAATTTTACGCGAAATATGCACACACATTTACAAAATTATATTCGATAGCAAAAAAAGGGGAGAAAATGTGTTGTATACCTACTAACACTGAAAGCCGTCGGTATGACGGCAATATAGAAAACAGGCAGAAATCTTTAAAATCATACCGGAAAAAATATTAGTTCATTTTTGTCTCTTCGCCCCTTTTGCAAATGACAGAAATATTGGCTCTTCGGAAATATTGGTGTTGAAAAGCAAGGACTGTACAAACCATGCACATATTTTTATGGCTAAACCATACCAGGTTGTCAGCTTGGTATACTTGCATAAAAATGTTATATCTAAATATATACTAATTTATTATATACTGGTATGAAATAGATCAAAATTTAAATTATTTAACCATTTAAAGGAAAAAAATACTAAATATTTTATATTCTTGATTTTATTTCCAACCGTCAAAATGACGGCGTTCAGTCTTTTGAATAAGAAAAATTTCCCGTCTTTCTAGTGTTAAGGTTTTGTACCGGACTATAATTGACTATAAAATAAAATATAATTTCTTAACTATTTAAAAATATACTATACAAAACCTTATGTATTTTGTATAGTATATTTTTAAATAGTTAAGAAAAAATATAGTTGCAAAATATAATTTCTAAACTATTAAAATAGTTAGAAATATTTAAGAAAAAATATAGTTGTAAAAAATAATTTCTAAACTATTTAAACCGCTGGAAAGAAATTATTATTTAAATAACGTTTCAGTTTTATCAAATAGCTACAGTTTACTATGTTATGCTATAGTTTTGGAATCTTTTTTTTTGTGTGTGTGTGTGTGACCCGATATGCAGGAATATATCTATGTGATATTGAAGTCCATCAAACGCATCACATCCCAATTGTGACAAAAATGCTAGCAATCATTTAACGGGAGTTGTCACTTTTAAGTACTTTTAAAAGTATCTTTTTTAGACCTATGTTCGATTGTATGTACAACTCATGATTTTTGCTTGATTTACGTGAAATTTTTTGAGTAATTGCCTAACATACTGTTTATTATATAGATACAATATTTCAAGGTAATTAAAAAAATAAAATTATTTTTTATGCATAAAAAGTTAATATTTTTTTTAATCGAACATTTTACAGTCAGCTCCTGCGCGCATTCTGTCAAAATAAATTATTAAGGTACAGTAATAATTGTTTACTATATGTGACTACAATACTTCAGGCAACAATATCCACCAACATTATTCTAAAATATATTAAAACATTTTAGTACGTGCTCTTTTTAATTAGGAATTTCAAGAATGACTGAGTAAAAGCTTATAAAAAATTCTTTTAGAAAATAAAAATATGATAAGGTTCAAAAACGTTGGTGGATTTTGTTGCCTGAAATATTGTAATCACATATAGTAAACAATTATTACTGTACCTTAATAATTTATTTTGACAGAATGCGCACAGTAGTTGACTGCAAAATGTTCCATTTAAAAAAAAATATTCACTTTATATGCATAAAAACTAATTTTGTTTTTTTAATTACCTTGAAATATTGTATATATATATATATATAACTAGCTGAAAACCCGCACTTCGCTACGGAGTACATTCAAATTAAATACAACGGTCAATGTATGCAATTAATGCCAAAAAAATAAATATATAATATATTTATAATAAATGCGACGATCAATATATACAATTGATGTAGAAAAAAATATATATTTATAAAAAAATCGTAAGGCTATATACACATGAGAGCGTTGCAACGCGCGTTTTCTAACGCGCGTTGCATCGCGCGTTGAAGAAATACAACTGATCAAATGATTGCGTAACACATGCAACGCTTTCTTCTACTAGAAGGCGCGTTGCAGCGCGCGTTTGGAGAGTTCCACGCAGATCGCGCGACTGCAGCGCGCCTCGAGTTCCTTTGTGTTGAATTAGACCTTACACATGAGAGCGTTGCAACGCGCACTCTGGGGCAGTTGACTACTACTTTTTGACAGGCATATTTCTATTTTTTTAGAAAGTGCAGATTAAATAAGATATACAGTCGGACCTCTATTTAACGAAGTCGCTATATCCCGAAAAAAAGTTCTTTATATGGAAAATTCGTTAAATAGAGATTTACCTTTTAAAATACTTTAAACTACAAAAGACAGATTTTAAATTCATAAGCACTAAATATTATTAATAAAAGTAATTACTCACACCTTTATTTTGTAAATTAATGTCTATTTGTTTTATATATCTTACCCCTCAAATTGAAATCTGCAAGGAAAACAAGAATAAACAAAACATTGTCGGGGAATACACAGTATTTTCAATTTTAAAAAAATTATTTAAAATTAATGAATTTTAATGACATTATCGCATTTATTATAACAAGTAATTTTAAGCTTACATTACCACATGCGTCCTGAAATTTAATTATTGGTAAAGTTTGTTAATTTTGTCTGAGTTTTTTGTTTGAAAAAGTGCTTTATCTCATAATATGTCTCGCATCTTTGCAATGCACCAAAACCCCTTCAGGCGTTTTTTCTTCAAACTGTAATCGGCGTCGGAATGTGTTAAAATAAAGTTAATGTGTTAAAAGAAAGAATTAGTTTGAAATGTTCAGAAATATTTTGAGAAATATGAAGAAAAAAATATTGAATCACAAGAAAAAGTTCGTTAAATAGAGAATGCACTTCGCTATTTGGAGGTTATTTTACGAAGAAATTCGCAAAATGTTCTTGGTTAGAAGGAAAAGTTCGCAAAATAGAGAAATTCGCAAAATAGAGGTTCGTTAAATAGAGGTCCGACTGTATATGAAATACATGAATTTTTCAAAATGAACTTATGCGAAATTTTCAAATGTTATTATTTTTTAAATTTTTTAAACATTTGAATTAAAATAGGGAGTTTGGTGTTACATGAAAAATACGCGACTTCGTGAACAATATACTAATGTATATTTTTTATTTTATGATTTATGTTTTTTATTATTTTTCTGATATAAAACCACAAATATACATTCCCTGAGTACAGTATAAATTTACATTTCTTTAAATTTTCTCTCCACTTTCTATCTACAGATGATATTTTTTGAATGGAACTGCACACATAACGCACACATGGGTGGTGTTGATAAGTCGGATATGCTACGATTGATCTATGAAAGAGACAGAAAATCACAAAAGTGGTGGCATAGGCACTTTTTTGCTATGCTGGAAATAGCATGTGTAAATTAATACATAATATATACCGGAAAACACGAATCAATCTCCGTTAGAGTACAAAATTCGTGTAACATTTCTGTCAAATCGAGATCTCTGCAAGCTTTGTGCACAAAGAAAAGTTCCATCAAAACTTCATTCAAAATGCAGCATATGTAATTTTTTTATGTGTAAATTTTAAAAAATTGCTTTTTTTAATATAATCAAAGTTAAATTTTCATTATATTTAAAATTGTTCTGTTTTTCATAATAAATAATTATATCATTTTTTAAACATTCTGATTAATTTTCAAAGTTTGAAGATTTTTGTAGCCCTATAATACTGGTGGTACTTTAAAGTACCACTTCAATTAACTAGTGGTAATTAATTAAATTTTAAGAAGGTGAGTAATTTTTTTACATTAATTTGTTAGTTAGTATTGAATTAACATAAATAAAAATTTACGTGAGTTTTCGTTTATTAATTCATAATGTGGTACATAAAGGGTACATAATATAGAAAATGTTTTCCTTACTCAGTGTGATTACGAGTTTTTCTTTTGGAGAAATGGTTTCCCTTACAACGTCCTCACTAGGAGCCAGGTCATCCTTAACTATTTCTTATAACTCGTCAAAGGATGGAATCGATATTCTTAAATACTTAAAATACTTGGGCTCAGGTTTGCTTAGATTCGGGTAAAGTGTTACAAAAGAACCGTGAGTCAATCTGTCATTTAAAATCGGATGTACCCAGTATTTACTTTGCCTTCGTCTTCGTGCTTTATATCTACGGTACAAAATCCAAACACATGCTGCCTCTTCAACTTCCATAGCTATACTGACGGTCAACGTGGAGTTAACGCTACTAGTGTACACATTCGGTTTTTCTAACGCGGGCTTTAACGTGCGTTGCAACGCTCTCATGTGTACATAGCCAAAGGGATATTTTTAGAGACAAAATAATGTCCAATCGTCTGCCGCATTAGCAAGAAAAAAATTATTTTTTTGTCTATTTAGCTGTTATGCATGTGACGATAAATTTATTTAAAGTACCAGAAAAAGAAATCAGATGTCAGCATTTAATAAATTAAATTCTAAAAATGAATCTTTAAAAATTTACCAATAATCAGAAAATGGAGGTAAAGATTCGAAAAAGATTTCATTTTAAAGGAATTTCTAGGATCATTCTCGTGATATAAATATTATAACCCTCAAATTGTTATTTTAAATGCAAACTAAAAAAAGTTATAAAACAGGTTAAAAATTTAATTAAAAACAATGTAAGAAGAATTTTTCAAAAATCTTTCTTAGTGCACCCCTACACTATAAGAAGAATCGCCATGCAAAATTTCAGCCCTTTAGGTCCGGCGGTTTGGTCTCTGCGTTGTATGTCAGTGAGTCAGTTACGGAACTGTTTTATATATATAGATACAGTTGCTCCCAAAAGTGTTCGTACACTTACAATTTTCAATGAAATAGGGGTCTATCCATTCATTAAAATGAATATTTCATAATGGGTATTTAATTTAATAATAAGATCTATAATCTATTCTTAACAAAACTACATGAAATATTTTGAAAACATAGTAAAACTTTATTTTTAAGAAACCAATAATCCAAAAGTAACAAAAACTTTATCTCACAAAAGTCATCGTACACTTGTAAAAAATCTCTACATATTAGTAAATATCCTAATTTTTCATTAAATTAATATTTAGTAGGATATCCTTTAGCATCCACAACAGCTTTTAAACATCTGGGAATAGATTGCTTTAGTTCTTTTGTAATTTTTGCATCAATGTTCATCCATTCTTCCATCATAATTGTTTTTAGTTCACTTTTCGTGTGAATGTCGTGTTTTCGTACTCGAACCTCCAGTTCTCTCCAAATATGTTCTATTGGGTTTTAATCTGGCGATTGAGGTGGTGTTTTCAAAAATTGTGGACAATTATAGAGACACCAGATACGAACGGTGAGAGCCGTGTGCTTAGCATCGTTATCTTGATAAAAAAAAAACAAAGTTGTTTCCAATACCCAAATTTTTAGCTGATAATTTTAAATTGTCTCTTAAAATATTTATAAAAACAGCATGATTCATTATGCCATCAATAAATAACAAATTTCCTAGTCCTGATGCTGACATACACCCCCACACAAGGATACCTCCACCGGCATGCTTAACTGTTCCTACTAAGTTCTTGGGATTAAGTTCCTCATTTTTTCTTCTCCATACAATTGTACGCCCATCAGCACCAAAAATGTTCATCGGCAAATAAGACATTATTCCAATAGGTTTGGGGCTTATTTATCATTGATAGGGCGAAGGGAAGCCTAAACTTTTCTGTTTTTTTCACTCACAAAAAATTTTCTATGAGCAGAACGCCCGTGTAAACCAGCTGTTCTGAGAACTCGTGAAAAAATTTCAGGTGAAATTTAAGTAGAAAATGTTTCATTGAATTCTGCAGAAACTTTTACAGCACTCAAAAGTGAATTTTTCACAAATTTTCTAATTATAAATCTCTGATCACGTTTTGTTAACTTTGCCGGACGGACTTTTGTTACCTTGTTTTCGATCCAATTTTCTTCTGTAAAGCGTTTTTTCACATACTACACAGTAGAATGGGATAAATTAAGTAATTTAGCAATATTCCGAACTGATTTACCACTACTATGATGAAAAATAATCAATTTTCGAATGCTATTTGTTGTTTTTTTACGACTACGAGCCATTTTTAAATAATAAATAGAATATTACGGAGTAGGCAAGCAAAAATTAAAGCCAAACGATATTTTAAATGCCACCACAATTCAAAAATAAAAATAAAGCACCAGACGATAATTTTAATTATGAATTTATCCGAAAATATTTCAGTGTACGATGACTTTTCTGAGATAAAGTTTTTGTTACTTTTTGATTACTGGTTTCTTAAAAATAAAGTTTTACTATGTTTTCAAAATATTTCATGTAGTTTTGTTAAGAATAGATTATAGATCTTATTATTAAATACCCATTCTGAAATATTCATTTTAATGAATGGATAGACCCCTATTTCATTGAAATTCGTAAGTGTACGAACACATTTGGGAGCCACTGTAGATAAAGAGTATTATAGGCAGTTACTCAAAATATTTCATGTAAATCAAGCAAATATCATGAGTAGTACATGCAATCGAACATAGGTCTAAAGATGGTTCATTTAAAGGTACGTAAAATTGACCTCTCCCCTTAAGTCTCTTTTCACCGCTGTTGTTGCTGTCGTGTCTACAAATAGTGAAGAATGAAAAAAATCTAGATGCAACCGAAATTCTGGATAATAGCAGCAGCTGTCAGATCAGGTGCCTCTTTTCACTGCTACTTTGAAAATTGCAAGGAAGTTTAAAATACAGAATTTACGTCTTCAGAAATTTACAATTTAAGCATGTTTTTAGTATAGTAGCGGCGAGGACGTCAGTCACTCTGTCAGAAAGGGTCTTAAAAAAGACATTTTTAC
The DNA here is from genome assembly GCA_907164885.2 of Dolomedes plantarius. Taxonomy (NCBI): domain Eukaryota; kingdom Metazoa; phylum Arthropoda; class Arachnida; order Araneae; family Dolomedidae; genus Dolomedes; species Dolomedes plantarius. Next base: position 27,103,768 of record OU015496.1, on the reverse strand, counting down.
GTTTGTACAAAATGTTTGCATTTTAAAATTTAGTTGTATACAGATAAAGTAAGCTTAGAATTTTCAGTGTTTTAATATGAGGCTTATAATTTTAAAATCACTCTTTTTTTCTAATTTTAATTTTTACCGAAATGAAATACAAACGCATATTAATACTTAAATATGAAGTTTTAGTCACATGATATATGGCCAAAAAAAATGTAGATGGTAAGAGAGCCATATTTTAAAAACTGTGATTATGCAAAGTAAATATATACCAAAAATTCGCAGTTCATCGATTTTTTTTAATAGTTTCTCGAAAATTTCCTACTTTGATTTTCTATATTTTTGTTAAAATTTTCCTGATTTTTCTCTACTTTGCTGTTACCAATACTCTAATTGCTCTCTAATTGCTGTTACCAATACTCTAATTGCTGTTACCAATACATTTTCACTGGGGTCGCGGGATTTTCCATTGAAAGGAAATGGGTCGCGGTCGACCAAAGTTTGTGCACCACTGGAATAAGGCACACCAAGAACTACTTTTGCTATTCCGTAATACACTGTCATTTCTGAAGTACTTGGTTATTAAAAAACGAGCCAAACGGTCTACATGTGAGATGTGCGTAATTACTCCTAACATAATCACCCGGAGCTAATCAGACATTTTTACATCTGCGACACCTCCGACCTTGGAAACCGTTCCCGAACCGTGCCTTTCACAATGTTGTCCATCACGGTGAATATAAATTTCACCACTGGCAGCTTCGAAGTTTGCACTGGGCTGGAAATAGTAGCACCAAGTGACACCCTCAGTAACGAATGTGTACGGTACATTGTTTCTAGCTTTAAGGGACCTCACGACCCTTAAGTCGAGGAAATAAGGCATATTTCATACTTTTTGACTCTTTGTAACTATTTCAATTTACTCCCAATTTTTCCCAATTTTAAGCATATAATAAATTGATATATTAATTTTAATAAACAAATTTTCAACTCTCAAAATAATTTTAAATAATTTTTTTAAAATGCTTTAGATACACCTTGTTATTTAAGTATTTTTATTGTATACTGGCTTGCGCGCAGAACGATGAAATTAATTTTACGCTTAAATGTGTATTTCCTGTTTTATATTTAAAATAAATAATTCAAAATACAATTGAACATAAAACATTCAACATTAAAATATTTTTTCAAAAACTGCTCAAAATATACTTAAAATTTCCTTAAATTTTTGCATTAATTTACCCCTGAAAAAATAACAAAATGTGCAGTGATTGCAATAATTCTAGTTCAGACGCAATAAAACAACATGATTATGCAGTGAAAAAAATTTCATTGAATTATGTTTCATAGTTTTTGAGATATCTGGTGCGGAACGATGCAAAATTACATTTTCAGAAAAATGAGTCTAAAATTTTTCTTACCATAAATTTGATCAGTAATTAAATATTTAGAATATCAATATCTCCGGAATTAAGCGGAATATTTTCATGCGGTTTGCTTAATTTTGTTCAGAAATGATCAAGCTTTAACATATATTTTTTTTCAAAAAATCGAATGTTTTAAAGATTTAAGGGTAGTGAGTCCCCTGAAATCGATAAAATATTCTAGTGCAAAATCTAGTCATATGATAGGATTTTGGGTGGGGAAGAACCTCTTGGGTGCAGAATTTCCGGAACACCAAATTTTTCCTCAGAATCTTTTGCCTCACCACCAAAACTGATTCACGCTTTCTCTGTTTTCAGGCTCATTGAGTTATTTTACTGATTTTCTCGATTGGCTTGTCTATCTGAGCTACGGTGTCTTCGGCCAAGACATGGTCTGCTTGTCTCGGCCGTGTCTTGGCCTGCAAAACCACTTACTAAGAATTAGAAGGACCAGGGTAGCTGTTTGCCCACCTTGTAACTTGGACGATAGGTATGGAAGTCACCTGAAGATTTGTTACAAACTTGACACTTTGGTTTTAATACTGATGATTGTTTTAAAAAAACGTTTTAATGGATCTAACCTGCCTTGGGCTACTCGTCGACTAATGGCCGAGAGGCAGGAGACGGGCGAAGATTTAAAAAAAAAAGTTGTATCAGCCGGGAGTCGTGTTAAGACGATTACCGATACCGATTTCTTTCACTCTAATTTATTCCTCCTTGAAATCTCTGGAGCAAATTATTCACTTGAGATAGGCAAAACACAATGTTCAACATCTAGCTTATATAAATAGAGAAGGGAAAAAAATAAATAGTGTTGTACGGTAACCTCAAATGAAATACATTTAGAGCCTTTGTGCACAAGCGCACATTTCTCCTGTATGGGTTTCCGAGTTTGAATCTTCTTCAGCAGTCAGACGACGGTTTTCCGTCCTCTATTTTTCTTTGCTTTGTTGGACGAACCTTATCAACGGTTTATATTACGGACTTGAGAAAAATAGGACATAGAGACAAAGGGACAGAGGGAAAATGTACGTAGGAAAATAGGGAAAAAGGGGCAAACAAACTTAAGGAAAAAGAGACAAAGGGACATAGATACCTAGTGCAAAAGGGGAAAAAAGGACAAATGGAAAGAGGCGTTCAAAGGCCCTGTATATTAGGAACAGAAGGGCATAAGGTAAAAAATGAAATCTGAAAAATAGACATAGGGAAAATTTGACAAGAGGATAATGAGAAATAGGGAAAATGGATTAAAGGATAGAAGGAGCAAGGGGACATAGGGGAAAAGAAGCATAGCATATAAGGAAAAGGGGGCAAAGTGACATGGTAAAAGGGGCAAGAGGACAAAGAGAAAAAGGGGCGAAGAGATATAGGGCAATCAGAACAGATACGAACAGGCTCCAATTCATTGTCGTGGGACAGTGAGAAGTCATTTGCCGGGGCACATTGTTGCCAAGGTTACCACTTCTTTTCGAAAACGTACGATCATCTCATTTCACATCTAATTTCCTTTCCAGATCTAGATTCGTTTTCAGATGATCAACCTTTATGTCTGAGCTGAGTGTATCATTGCTAATAAAGTTTAAAATAGTTGCATTATTTCGAAACCTAGGTTTAAATTTGCACTTAAAGGAAAAGCTCCTGAGCATTTTTGCTTTTATTTTTTATATCAAAAGCATAAATTTTTTATAAGACTAAATAACTCTATAAAAATGTTAATGAAGTTGATATGTTCTGTGAGGAATAACTGATTTGATCTGTTCAATAATTTTTCTTATATATGATTTATCTAAACTGCATCCTTTTTAAATGGAAAAAATAAAATTATTCTGTTTATATAGATTGTAAAAGATACAACCAAAAATTATTTTGTAACATAATATGAAATTCCTTTTTTTAATAGAATGATCTTATGAGCGAACTTTTTATGAAGGGGGAATTCAATATTAGAGTCTAAGTTCCGTGAATAAGAATTATTAGACTTCTCGGTTTAAAAAAATCAATCTTTTCAGAGAAATAAGCTTGCCTATAACACAGTGAAATTAAATATCCAAGATCCAATTCTTAGTGTTACAATCGAGCCCTGATTTATTAACACATTGTATTAAATATATCTTTTATATTAAAGTAATGTTTTGTAAAATATTAAAAGAATGATAATTCTATAAGCAAAGAGAAATAGCTGAAACTAAAATTACAAAACTAGAAGCCTCTGAAATTGGGTCTTTTTGAGACCTAAACAAATATTTTTCTCTTAATTTGGATATCAAATGTGAATCACCAAATAAATCGTCTTTAGGACATACTCCATACTTGTGAAAATCAAAATTTTAGTTCGAAACAGATAACGATAAATGCCATCAGATTAAATTTATTTTTCTTGGGAATTCCTCGATCAGGCGTAATATCAGTGCATGTGTCCTTTTTTTAAAAATAGAAATGCATGAAAAGTTTCTCTGGATACAAAAAGACATGCTCATTATTGGTATATACTGAAACGTCTCTTCTGCAGATATTGTGTAAATTATTTTACACGCACATATGGAGAAAAAACATATATGAAGGTCAATCCTGATACTGGAGTTTAACTATGTCTTTGAGAGAATTAATAAGGTAAATTAATGTCATATGAAACATCGATACAATTGTCGAAGATAGTCTCATCTAAAAATTTAGCAAGCAAAAGTCGATCGTATCTATTTCAACCAACTCAACTCAAATCTAGAAATTTACTTTATGGTCTGCGGTAACAGCTGCTTACGTTATAAAAATAAATCAGGGCTCAAGGTAGCCTTGTGGTAGCGCTCTGGCATTCGGTGCTGAGGATGCTCGGATCGAATCCCGGACGTGCCATTAAACACCGCCGGGTCTAGGCCGGATATGAGCACGTTAAATCCGTAGACCGAAAAGTCCCTCTATGAGGTCAGAGAGGGTGGTAGAGGGTACGATTCCCGTAGATATCGCCCCTGGGGGTACTTTGTCAAAATTGAGGTGGCAACTAGCTAATACGGACTCCGACCATTGAGGTGCTATATAAACCGGGGCCGCACACTTCAGCCCGTAACTTATATGAACCTGGTCTGGAACTTCCAGCTAGGGGGTATTAGAAACAACAACCAACAACATAAAAATAACACATTCTTATGGGCAGAGTCAAAATTTAAAATATTATCTTTACAAGTCTTAAGAAGAAATGAGTTTAAACTCTCGCAAAAATCATTAGGCGAAAATTAAGATTTGTTATTTCAAATAAATAAAGCTTTTTCATTAAAACAACTCCAAAGAAGCTTAATGCAGCTAGGCTACTTAAAGGAACTTCCTAAATGGTCTTTGAATTTACGAATGAAAAGCTTTATGAAGTCCTTGAAACAAAGAAAAACAAACAGAGATTTTCTAAGATTCCGTTGGTTACGTAATAAACAATGTTTTGAAAATCTTTTTAAACCACCCACGCGGAGTTCATTTTATCATTTTCTTTCTATAAATAGAAGTTCTTGAAAAGCCGGATTTGATGATTTTATATTTGAGACAGACGCAGCTATTCATAGAGATACTTAATTGGTTACTATAAATAGCACTTTTTTAAATGAATAACTTTTAATGGAAAGAAAATTTCGATGAAAGTAGTGTATTACATAATAATTACTCTTTCATCAAACCGAATTCTGAGAAAATGGCTTTTTTTGATTGAAATTAGATTTTATACGAAAATAGATATTATATTGCCAAATATCTAATTACCCCACTCATCCATTTATAATGAACTAACCTTTGAAAGCGTTCTCAAAAGTAAATCTTTACCCTAGTAGGCAATAATGACATTAATAAAACATTTAAAATTTAAGAACATAGAATTAAATTCTATAAATTTTCATTCGTAGAAACCGTACATGTCTCTTCTATGGAATTTTTTATATATACAGTCTTAGACCCCCCCCCCAAAAAAAAAAAAAAAGACGCACCAAGAAGGAGTTATCGGAAAATCGGTAGATGTGATGCACATGTACGGAAAAACAAATGATTAGAATTTGAGAAAAATTTGATGATTTATTCAAGAGAAAGAGCTTTACAAAGTGAAAAAGTCAGTAACGGTTTAGTCCATCTCTGGCCCTTATGCAGGCAATTATTCGGCTTGGCACTGATTGATAGAGGTGGCGGATGTCCTCCTGAAGGATATCGGGCCAAATTCTGTCCAATTGGTTAAAATATGGATTAGATCGTTAGATCGTTAGATCGCGTTAGATCGTTAAAATCTCGATCTGGTTGGAGGGCCCTGCCCATAATGCTCCAAACGGACTCAATGGGGTGAGATCCAACGACCTTGCTGGCCAAGGTATCGTTGGGCAAGCACGAAGACAAGCAGTAGAAACTCGTCGTGTGCGGGAGGGCATTATCTTGTTGAAATATAAGCCCAGGATGGCCTGATATGAAGGGCAACACAACGGGGCGTAGAATATCGTCGACGTACCACTGTGTTGTAAGGGTGCCGCGGATGACAACCAAAGGGGTCCTGCTATGAAATGAAATGGCACCCCAGACCATCACTCCTGGTTGTCGGCCCGTATGGCGGAAGACAGTCAGGTTGGTATCCCACCGCTGTTTGGGGCGTCTCCAGATACGTATTCGCTGGTCATAGGGGCTCAGTTCGAAGAGGGACTCATCACTGAAGACAATTCTACTCTAGTCAGTGACATTCCAGGTCGAATGTGCCCGAGACCAGAGCAAACGGGATTGTCGGTGTACAGAGGTCAATGGCAGTCGGTGCAAGGGGCGCCTTGAGCTCCGCCCCCTTTCTCTTAACCACCTATGAATGGTCCTTGCGATCACTGAAGCGTTTATTACGTACTATCGATGATAATGATGAATCCGGGACTATGAGTGCCGCTCTGACGATTGCTCTGCCACCACGTTCTGTCGTTTCTCTAGACCGACCGTTTTCTTATTGACGCTGTGTTCGGCCATGGTTCACCCATTCCGGCCAGCATCATCTAATAGTGGCAACGCTCCTATCCAAATGTCCAGCGATTCGCCTATTAAACCAACAGGCTTCTTTGACCCCCAACTACACGTCCTTTCTCAAATGCTGACATCTGCGCATATTGTTCACGCACCTGTATGCGAGGCATAGTTTCTGTCTACCTGAGTACACTGAATGAAATTCGCAAAGAATTTATGACCTGGAATCGAAAGTTCTACTTTTTAATATCCCTGCTAGTAGCACAGTTAACCCCTAACTGGTCAATTTTTTTACTAGAAATGTTGCCAAAAAAGGCATATTTTTTTGTTGCCTATAATTAAACACCATACTTAATAGAATAAGAAAACGAAAGAATTTTTTATTAAATTTCACGTTTAATGCTTTTACACAATTTTTATTTTAAATTTTTGGAACACAAAAACCCTTAAATGTTTGCTTTTTGCAAGACAAAACCCCTTCAATGTTTGCTTTTTGCAAGACAAAACCCCTTTAATGTTTGTTTTTTTTAAGTAAACTTTGCATGCAATGAAGAATGTTTAACAGATCTTACAAAAATTTCTTTCATACTTACTTTAAAATTTGAAGTTTACACTTTTGCAAATTGTTCAAAAGTCTTTTTTTGTGTGGTACAATTTGAAGCATGGTGTAATACAAAGTCCTACGTCACAATTAGGGCAAAAATAATGATCTGAAGAATAATCCAGATTATTAGACAGTTTTGAATCTGAATGAGAATTCAGTCCATCATCTAACAGAAAAGTATTTTCGTCGTTAATTTCATCCATAATTTTTTTTTAAATGTAGTGGTTTGAATTCACAACGGTTGCAAGCAATAGGAGAAAAATTCCCCAAAGCAAAACTTCCGTTTAATAAAGAAAATCCAGGTTAAAAGAATTTAAATGAAATAGACAAGCTACGATATCTGTTTAAAATATTTGTACAAGGCTTTGTATTAGTTATTTCGTTTGCACGTGTTTTTACAAACTAAAAACACATGCAAACGAAAAGAGGAAAAGAGAGAATATCGATGCCCGTACGCTGTACGGGCAAACCGGTTAAGGGGCATGATACTCTGCAGCGTCACATGTTCATTCCTTGGCCACCAAACTTTGAAATTTTGCATTTTCCGTCGAAACCTGGATGCGTATCAATTTGTGTCCAATTTGCATTACCCCTTCTTGGTGCGTCGTTTTTTTTTTTTGGTCTAAGCGTGTGTGTATATATATATATATATATATATATATATATATATATATTTATTTATATATACTGCTGTCCATTAAAATCGTAACATCAGGAAAGGAATGAAATAACAAAATATTACTTATTGTACGTATACAACATAGTAGGAAAAAAACACGATTAAATTTGTAGGCAATTTATCGGTACACAGGGTCCGAAATTAGTGTTGTTGCTTATGCCCCTTGACCAACATGTAACATCAGATCAAATCCCGAAGGCTATGGGCGATGAAGGTGCGTCTCCGTTTTTAATAGCACGACAAGGGTCGGAATCCGACTTGGCTAAATGACCAGTCCCGTAATTTTGAACCGAGTCAAGTGACGAGACCAGAACACTTGACCCCGCACCTCCAGAGGTAAATTTGAGAACTTAGAGGACATTGTAGCCACGCCCTATTTTACGTGCCCCGGCCAACATTACTGAACACGGCGGTAGATTTGCAGCGACGAGCATCGAACCAGGGACGTCCAGATCGCTGGTCCGCTGCTCTTGCCAACTGGGCTACCACGCCCTCCGAAATTAGTACACACAGCTGCCGCCTCTAGCAGCTAAAACGACTCTAACCCGGTTAGGCATCGAGTCAAACTGGGCTTGGATGACAGATACGGGCAAGTCATTCCATGCTGCTTCAAGTCTATGCCACACTTCATCAATCATAGCGGCTGGAGAGCGGTGGTGGCTCAGTCTCTCATCAACCCACGACCAGATGTTTTCAATGGGTGAGAGATCTGGCGAACGTGCTGGACAGGGCAACGGTCAAACACCGTCTGTGTCGAGGTAGGTCAGGACACGACGGGAAACATGCGGTCTTTTCAGTATCATTAAACAATTTTAAATATTGCAGTGTTTCATTTGAAATAATAATTGTATTGCAATAAGCGCGCGATCTTTCGATTCTCAGAAGTGGCACTGGATGCATAGTTACTTTACGTGATATTTTAGAGAAAAATTGACACTGTTGTGAAAATCTGCCACGGAAAAAAAAGAATTCCACGCCTCGCTAGTGAGGCTCAGGTGACAGGGCACCGGCATCGAAGTTAGCTGGCCTGTGTGTATTCGTGCCCGGAACAGGCCCGAGCCAGGAAGTCAGCTGAGATAGTGGCTCCATACCAAATGACCAGGCAATTTTCTGGACTTCAATAGAAATTTATGGTATTTAAAAAAAAAAAAAAAAAAAATATATATATATATATATATATATATATATATATATATATATATATATATATATATATATATATATATATATATATATATATATATATATATATATGTATATATATATATATATATATATATATATATATACATATACATTCATGGACAAAAAAATTAGAGCACCAAGAAGGAGTCGTCAAAATGAAACGAAATTTTACATACATAAAAACTCCTTTGATATAAGTAAATGATAAGAAAATCAAAGAAAAGGGATAATTTATTTCAGAGAAAAAGGCAAAAGAACGGAGGAGTTAATACTCCGTTGGACCCCCTCTAGCGCGAATGCACGATGCGATACGATCGGGCATTGAGTCATACAACTTCTGTATGATGTCTTGAGACATTTCGTTCCATATTTTCTGTAACCTTGCCTCTAGTTCGTTCAAACTCGTGGGATGTCCAACTCGTCGTCCCAAATTATTCCAGATATGCTCGATTGGAGACAAATCTGTGGATCACCCTTGCCGTATGAGGCCGAGCATTGTCTTGTTGAAAAATGGCTCCTGGGAGCCGTTGCATGAGTGGCAACACATGTGGTTGCAGGATTTCACGAACATACCGCTGGGCTGTCATGGTGCCACGGAACAATACTAGGAGTGACCGTGTATTGTAGGCAATGGCACGCCATACCATCACACCAGCTGTGGGAGCGATGTGTCGCTGTACAGCAAAAGCAGGATTGAAGCGTTCACCACGGGCTCTCCACACACGAACACGATTGTCATCACTGCCGAGATTGAATCTGGATTCGTCGCTAAAGACGACCTGGTTCCATTCCGCTGCAGTCCAGTTTCCTCGTGCGCGTCAAAACTCCAAACGGAGGCTTCGATGGGTGGGCGTCAAGGGCAGAACACGTAATGGGCGCCGCGATACCAACTGTCCTTCAGCCAGGCGCCTTCGTATGGTTCGAGAAGACACAGAGGCCCCTAGTGAAGGTGCTACCTGTGCCTGGATGGCGGCCGATGAAGCAGTTGGCTGTACGCGTGCATTTCTTACGATGTGACGGTCTTCTCGACGACTGGTCTGTCGAGGGCGTCCTGAGTCTGGTCTTCATGTACATGACATCTCTCGGGTCCACTGGTCCCAACACCTCCTCACAACACAATCCGAGCGGCCGAATTGACGAGCTACTCGCCTAGCTGACCACCCAGCTTCCATCATGCCGACGATTCTCCCCCTCTCAAACTGCGACAACTGCTTATGTTGTCTTTGAACACGGCGTAATGGCATGTCTATCTCAGCTCTTCCTTTGTAAATGATTCAGCACACTCAAACAAGCTTTGGTTACCTGTTTTATACTCCGCAGAGTACGATGTTCAACGCCCTCTACCGGCTATGCGTAATGCGCAATCACGCTGCATTTCTAATCATTTGCATATCTCCCCGACATGTACCTTCATTGCAAGTTTCGTTACGATCCCGCAATTATTTCTTGGTGCGCTAATTTTTTTTGTCCATGAGTGTATATATATATATATATATATATATATATATACAGAGGCTGTTCACACATTTTTAGACGATGTATCTTGTATTCACAAAACTAAATTACATAAATTTCTTGTGTTTTAAATGTTCTATTTGACATCCCTTATTCTGAACTATCTTTCGACACCGCAATTTCCAGTATAATAATGCCTTTTGAAGTGTCAGAAGAGGTATTCTATCCCATTCCTCCTGAACAGCTTTCCAGAGTCCTGTAAGGGTTTTGGGACGACGTTTGGATAATGCAGATTTTAAAAGTCCGAAAGCACAAAAATCCATAGGTGATACATCGGGAGATTTAGTAGGGATATCAGTGAAGGGTATGGCCTTGATACCAGTTTTTTGTTCCATTTCTTTTAGGAAATTTACAGTGGATTTTGATGTGTGACTGCTAGCTTTGTCCTGATGGAGTCTCACATATTGATGGCACTGTGGGTAAAGCGATGGTATTTCATTCAGAAAAATTGGCGGTAAAATATGTTCCTGATAGTATTTGGAGTTAATCTTGACATTTTTTTCCACTCTCTTTATTTTTAACTTGCCATTATAAGAAAAACCAGCAACAATCGTGAATCCCTTAGAAAAACATTCTTTCGATTCTTTGAACCATGTACTAAAATTTTTTTCTCTCCTTTTATGATAATAAATGGCTCTTTTTTTGTTGCAATCATTTAAATACACCCATGATTCATCTATTGTGACAATTGTTTTCCATTTTTCTTTGGATAAGTATTTCTCATATAGAATTCTGCAGCGTGTCCTGCGTTCAGCGATATGATTTGGAAGAAGACGATGCACATTGCGTTTTTTCGCTTTCTTAAGATTTAAATCAACGTTTATCATTTTGTTTACAGTGGACACCGAGCATTTTAATGATTTTGCAACTGTCCTTTCACTAGGGGGATTTTCTTTTAACATTAAACAACGTACCTTTGCAATAGTCGAAGATGTCCGTTTTTTCCTTGGATACTTGTTTGGAATTTTTGTCCCAGTTGAGGCTCCAATTTGACGTTTTTTTCCTTTCTTGTTGACGATATTACCTATCGACGCTTTAGATATCACAAAACCATAACTCTCACAACGTATTTGGATAACGGAGTATGCATATTTCTCTTCGGAAAGAGCATAAATGTAGCCTTCGAACCACTGGTTTGTTAAAAACGCCATTTTGAATAAAAACAAAACTTTCAAGCCGCAGATGATAATTTTGACTTTTAAAAACATAGTACAATTGCAATTATTTCTTTTGCAGCAAACGACTTTTTATTTCCGCTTACCAAAATCGTCTAAAAAATATGCGAACAGCCTCTGTATATATATATAATGTGTGTGTGTTAAGAGCCTTCGGACCACAACAACCAGATTGCAGCACCTAACGGTTCAAAGGACTTTCATCTTAACCATGACTGTTTCATAAAAGCGCGCCAAGAAAGGCGTTAAATGATCTTTTGCTCAGTGTTGCCAACTTGGGTTTTCCCCATAAATTTGGGAGTAAGTTAGATGAAAAGGGGTGTTTTTAGGGGCCATATTTTTTTTAAGGGTATTTTGTGGGTGAAACATTTTTTAATATTTTGTACAATTGAGACTCTTTTTTCTATTAGATTATACTTTCCATACACACATATTTATATATATGTGTGGGATGGAGTGCTAACTCCATCCATTAGAAGGGAATAATTAAACGTTAAATCATTTTAAATATTTAATGAGACGAGACAATATTTACAGAACAGGACTAACACTTAAGAACATTTGAATGAAATAAAAAACACACGAAAAACATCAACAGAGCTATTCTACTCAATATCGGAAGCTTGCGGAACACATCCGCTCACTGTTCTTTCTCAGTCAACAATAATGTTTGCGCGCGAAGTCCTTTGCGCCGGAGTAGTGAGGAGTGGAAGTTGAAGTAATAGTTCAGTGGTGTTGCCAACTACATATATATATATATATATATATATGTATATATATATATATATATATATATATATATATATATATATAAATATATATATATATATATATATATATAATATATATACATATATATATATATATATATATACACTGCTGGCCACTGTAAATGCAACACCCTGAAGGAAACATACAAATAACATGAAATTTACAACATGCATTAGCGGAGGTGAGATATGCAAATGATTAGAATTTCAGCGCAGACGCACATCACGCGCGCCTGTGGTGCCACTTCAAAGCGCTATTAATTGGCTTGGAGATTTCGACGATTTCAAGTTCGGCAATTGTGTTTTTCTTGTGGTTTTTTTTAAAAAAAACGATCAATTATGCCTCGTTGAAAACAGCGATCATCTTTTGATCAAGTATCCGAGTTCGACAGAGGAAGGATAGTGGCCTACCGAGATTGTGGATTATCTTTCAGGGAAATCGGTAGTCGTGTTGGACGAAACCAAACAACTGTAATGCGTATATGTGATCATTGGATGCAGGAGGGTACGACGGACCGGTGTGTTCGATCGCATCCACCTCAGCGCACCACTTCACGTGATGACAGGCAAATTGTGCGCAAGGCAGTGATGGATCGCTCAGTCACATCACGAACCATAGCACAGCACATGCAGTCTGTAACGCATCATCCAGTGTCTGCGCGTACCATTCGACGCCGTTTACAGCAGAGTGGTCTGTCCGCAAGACATCCATTGCTTTGTTTACCCTTGACGCAGAACCACAGACGTCTCCGCCGCCAATCGTGCGGTGACAGAAGGATGTGAACGGCAGAATGGAATGAAATTGTCTTTACTGACGAGTCACGCTTCTGTCTGCAACACCACGATGGTCGCATTCGAGTCTGGAGACACCGTGAAGAGAGGATGCTGAACAGCTGCGTTATGCACCGCCACACTGGTCCTACACCGGGTATTATGGTATGGGGTGGTATTGGATATCACTCTCGCACACCTCTAGTACGCATTGCCGGTACTTTAAACAGCCAGCGCTACATCTCCGAGGTGTTGGAGCCAGTTGTCCTTCCTTACCTTCAGGGCTTGCCCACAGCCATATTTCAACAGGATAATGCGCGACCACACGTGGCACGCATTGTCCAACGGTTCTTCGTCAATCGCCAGATTGAATTGCTTCCCTGGCCGCCTCGCTCTCCGGATCTTTCGCCGATAGAAAACATGTGGTCCATGGTTGCTCTACGATTGACCCAGATTCCATCCCCAGCCGCCACAACAGATGAACTTTGGCAACGCCTGGAAGCTGCTTGGTCTGCTGTACCCCAAGAACTCATCCAAAGTGTCTTTGAATCAATGCCGAGGTTTGTGGCAGCGGTGATTTCCAACAATGGCGGCTACTCTGACTACTGATTTTGGCAGGAACCACACTTCACAGAAGTCTATAAATTTAATCATTTGATACTTGGTCAACATGTTATCTACAAAATAAATTTTGTTGTGATATCTCTTGTCTTTCTTGGTGTTGCAATTTGGGTGGCCAGCAGTGTATATACACACACACACACATATCTATATATATATATATATATATATATATATATATATATGTGTGTGTGTGTGTGTGTGTGTGTGTGTGGGTGTGGGTGGGTGTGGGTGGGTGTGTTGACAACATAAATAAGCATGAAAGTTTTATTGATAAAATTCATTTTTCTCTTCCTGTGTTTAACGTCGCCTAGGCATTGCTTTAATGGTAATTTTGGGGGAACTTGAAACGGGCAGAAAAACAAATGTGTCAAAGCGACAACAATAAGTCCCTAATGCTAAAAGTGAAACATTCGCAGTAATTTTTACCAATAAAGTGTTTTAATAATGATAATTATGGGGGAAATTTGATATAACATTTATTATATAGAAAATAGATTCAGTAGGTTGAAACTTGATCAACAATAAACAAGTTAGAAAATGCATTTCTTTATGTGGATTTGGTCAATGTCTATTTTTAGTTTCCATCTAATTTCGCTTAAAGCTAAAAAAAATTTAGAGCAAAAAATTTTCACATTCCTTCACTTCTCATTTCGCACTTTTTTTTCTTCCTTCCAAAAATAAAGCATGAAAATGTCAACAAAATTTTACCAACGAAAAGGTACACATAAACCCTATTACTTCAAGCAATTTCTGTGACATTCAAGCGTTAGTCAGCTCATTCGCAAAGCTGTTTAGATTTATTTTGATTTAAGGAAGTCATTAAGAAGGCAGAATTCCGTTTCGAAATTCTGCGTAAGAAGATGCGAAAATTAGTGGCTAAGTCCTGTTCCAGAAGACACTCAGCATAAACATTTGGCTAAAAACAAATGTCTCTAATAAAAGTAACGGGAAAATATTAGTAGTTTACGAACGAACAGCTCTCGGCTAATTTTTGTTTACAAAGCATTAAAATATGGAGTTTGAGACTGCTATGAACGATATATTGAAAAAAAACCTTGATACAGTTAAACCTCGTTTATCCGGACAAACTGGGACCATAGGCAATCCGGACAGTCGAAAATCCAGATAATCCGGATAATATGGGAAAATAAGCAAATTTAAAATCTGTTATGAAGCAGGCTTACCGTTTATTACGATAAAAAATAGAAAGAAAGAAAAGCAAATTACGGGTAGTCTCTTCTAACGAAACTACCGTGGGTTATTAACGTAGTATTACTTATCGTTGCTTACCTCATTTGTATGTATATATGTATCTATCTATCTATCTATCTATCTATTTATCTATATATATATATATATATATATATATATATATATATATATATATATATATATATGTACAGTGGAATCTCGATCGATCGTTTTCGGATCCATCGCTTTCCCGTATGTGTCGTTCATTTTATCCAGTCCCAACGATCATACTGCTTTGTTATGTTTTCGCATCTACCGTTTTCCCGCATTTATCGTTCATTTAAGTGGGTCCCTTGATAAACGATAGATCGAGATTCCACTGTATATATATAGATATGTATATATATATTATATATATATATATATATATATATATATATATATATATATATATATATATATATATACAGGGTGTCCATAATTAAAGTCCCACTTTCAAAAGACTGCAAAAAAAGAACCACTGGTCAGAATGACTTCAAATTTGAACCGATTATACTGGAAGATCGGGGAAACGATATAGCATAATAAAAAAAAGTTCCAAAATGTATCAATAGATGGCACTGTAAGCAGTTGGAAACTTTTTTTTTTATTATGCCAAACCGTTTCCCCCTTCTTCCAGTATATTCAGTTCAAATTTGAAGTCTTTCTGACCAGTGGTTCCTTTTTTGCAGCCTTTTGAAAGTGGGACTTTAATTATGGACACCCTGCATATATGCATGTATATATATATGTATGTATGTATGTATGTATGTATGTATGTATGTTCAAATTTTGACGCATTTTGGTACTTTCCTGTTTAACTGTTTACTGCTTGCCCAAACGATACAGGCTGGGTTTGGCGTGCTGCCAAAATTATAACTCGCGACGCAAGACATATGAAAATTTACTTTCTGGATGACCGTTATGGAAGAACGTAATCCTACTTTAAAATATCTTTTGTAACAAAATTACATAGTATTGTTTACAAAACATTAAAAAATATAAAAAAATTTCACATCATTTCCAAAAAAAGAATTGACACTACAAGCACGCAAATGACTAGTAAAATATTTTGCACACTTGTTACGTTCTTGCTATCATAGTTGAAAAATTATTATCTAATATGAAAATTAAATAAAAATAATGTCTAGAAATCTGATCCGGATATATATATATATTCATACATACATATATTTATTTATGTATGTATATATTTATATACAGTAGAATCGTTCCTTCGATAGATCGAACGTTCTCTGAATCATCGTTTTCCCGTATGTGTCGTTTATTTCACCCAGTCCCGACGATCAAATTGCTTTGTTATGTTCCCGCATCTATCGTTTTCCCGCTTTTATCGTTCATTTCCCTCATTCCCTTCAAAAACGATAGATCGAGATTCCATTGTGTATATATATATGCATTTGGGTGTAGGTGGATTTGAACGCTATTTTACTGGAATGTTCCCTCTTTCAGTAATGAATTATAAAAAAAACAACATACACATGTGTTTATGACATTTGCGTATGTTATCATTTCTAATGCCCCCTGGCCAGAATCTATTCGGGACCGGATCCATATAAGCTAACGGGAAGAGGGGTGCGGCTCCGGTTTTATAATGACACCACAAGGGTCGGCGTCCGATTTAGCCAGGTGCCACCTAAATTTTCACTGAGCACCCCCAGGGGGGACATCTAGAGGAATCGTACTATCTACCACCCTCTCTGACCTCATTGAGGGACTTTGCGGTCTACGGATTTAACGTGCCCATATCCGGCCTAGGCATAGTGGTATTTAATGGCTCATGGCAGGGTTCGATCTGAGCACCCCCAGCACCGAAAGCCGACACGCTGCCACAAGGCTACCTCAAGTTCTCCTTATGCACAGTTTTATATTTTGAATTCCACTAACATTAGAAGCTCTTGTTCTTTGTGAAGCATTTTTAAGTCGCTGCTGGTATGTAAGAAAAAAAATTTGAGGTAGTCTATTCTAATGAAATTACCGCGGGTTATTAACGTAGGATTATTTATCGTTGCTTACCTCTTTTGTATGTATATATGTATGTATGTATATATGTATGTATGTATATATATATATATATATATATATATATATATATATATATATATATATATATATATATATATATATATATATATATATATATATATAACAGTTCCGTAACTGACTGACTGACATACAACGCACAGACCAAACCGTTGGACCTACATGGCTGAAATTTTGATTGGCGATTCTTCTTATAGAGTGGGGGTGCACTAAGAAAGGTTTTTGAAAAATTCTTCTTAGATTTTTTTAAAATAAATTTTTAAGCTGTTTTAGTAACTTTTTTTAAGTTTGCATTTAAAATAATACTTTTAGGATTATGAAATTCATATCATGAGGAAGATGATAAAAATTGCTTTAAAATGAAATCTTTTTCGAATCTTTACCTCCATTTTCTGATTTTTGGTGAATTTTTGAAGATTAAATTTTAGAAATTAATTTATTAAATGCTGATCACGTGATTTCTTTTTCTGGTACTTTAAATAAATTTATCGTCACGTCCATAACAATAAAACAGGCAAAAAATAGTTTTCCCTTTTCTAATGCGGCAGACGATTGGGCATTATCCAAAATAATATTAAAATACAGTGAAAGATATGTTCCTCAAACTGTATTATATTAACTGTACTATATCCTTTAGTATGATGCCGTATCAGATTTAATTTGAATATTTTCTTCTACTTTATTTTGTCTATAAAAATATCTCTTATGATTCTTTTATAAATATATTTTTTGTTTTTTTATATCAATTGTGTACATTGATAGTCGTATTTATTATACATATATATATTTATATTTATTTTTTTATATTAATTGCATACATTGGCCGTTGTGTTTAATTTGAATGTAC
This sequence comes from Dolomedes plantarius, assembly GCA_907164885.2. NCBI lineage: Eukaryota > Metazoa > Arthropoda > Arachnida > Araneae > Dolomedidae > Dolomedes > Dolomedes plantarius. The sequence goes on along the minus strand of OU015496.1, from coordinate 27,085,942 downwards.
TCCGTAGTGAAGTGCGGGTTTTCAGCTTGTATGTATATATATATATATGTGTCAAAATTTTGACTCAGTTGTGTACTTTTCTGTTTACCTGTTTACTGCTTGCCCAAGCGATACAGACTGGGCTTGGTACGCTGCCAAAATTATAACTCGCGACTTAGGACATCTGAAATTTTGCTTTCCGGAGCACCGTTATGGATGAACGTAATCCTATGTTAAAAAAATCCACAAAGCCTAATATATTCTAATAAAATTTAAAACGAGAAAAGGACCTCTACTGTACTTACGCATGTGCTTTGAAATTACTTTTGTGTAATATTAGATAGTTGTTTTAGAGAAATTAAGCACTAATAAATTAGTCCGTGAATGTTTACACCTTTTCGAGGAAGACTTTAAGCAACAACAAAAAGAAAATACTTGCCATCAAATAACTGCACATTTGAAAGCAAAACTCAACTGAACCGTTAAAAAAAATCCATCACTCATCCTTTGCCTGTATCGATTTTTTCCCGTTGAATTTCGCGAAACATGATTCCGGAGATTCAGAGCCAAATAATCCCAATACGTTGAACGTCCAGTTTCAGGAGACTAATTTACCGTAACTACCCATCAAATAACAAAAGACAAACAGGAGACTGAAAAAAAAAAAAAACCAAACAATAGCAAACGGGATGTGGAAGGTAGGACTCGATAAGAACAAATCAGTTACGCTTTGTGCCCTCTTTCCAGGAAATTTCTGACATTGATTGGTGTGGTCTAATGACCATTGATTGTATTTGTAGCATACAATTTATGAATCATTCATATTACAAGAAAATCCCAAGGTGTACTTTAGGTATTGCAAGAAAAGTGGAAAGAAAATAACTCTTATTTTATTTATGGAAATAAAGAAAGATTTATGGAACGCAAATAAGAACATGGCTGTTCTAATTTCAAGCAGCATGTTAATGAATAATTAGGTACCTTTGGGTCTGGAGATTTCAAGTTCTTATTCAATCAATAGTATACAAAGTTTTGTAAATGAAACAGAAATTTTTCAAATGAGTCTTAAGACGGCTAAAATTCTGTAATATGTGAGTGCATAAGTAAAAGATTGCAAATAATTAAGAAAAAAATTTCAGGTAGTCTCTTCTAACGAAACTACAGCGAGTTATTAAAGTAGGATCACTTATCGTTGCTTACCTCTTTTGTATGTATACATGTATGTATGTGTTATGTGTGTGTATGTATATATATATATATATATATATATATATATATATATATATATATATATACAGGACTAGATTTGAGGCGGAACACGCCGGAACAGCGTTCCGGTACCTCTCTTTAAGAAAAACAAATACTATAGTTAAAAACATTTATTTAATCACAAATTACTCTGTCGGTACTCTCCCGGAAGATTACCGTTCCGGCACCTCTATTTCTAGAAATCTAGCACTGTATATATATATATATATATATATATATATATATGTGTGTGTGTGTGTGTGTGTGTGTGTGTAAGTAACATGCCAACACAGTCCCATGTTAACTTAGACCAGAGTCGACATGTCACACCTCAGGAATCTGTAGTCGTGACCAAGAATTTAGGAATCTTTTCATTTAAACAATACGTTTATTATCTATTTCTTGACATCGATGACGGCGGTTTTCTAGGCAACAGAGCCACGCCAAAATCTGCTCTTCGAGGTATGCTGGAACTTATATAAACTTCATTCCATCACGTGGCTAAAGGGCGTGATTTAACAGCTGATTGGTTAAAAGTTTAGTGTTTATGTGCAAATCTGAATTTTTTAGCCCCCACGCCGCGTCGCGTCTAATTTCGTCAAAAAGTCAGCCATCTTTGATGATATTGCCAAAGACTGTAACAATGGAATTTAACACGAATGCCCAAGGGAAAATTAACTACTTAATAATATTAAAAAGGGGTATGTAATTTTGAATAGTAGAGTGAGGAATTAATGGTTTTTAAAAGTTAAGAGTGTTTACTTTAGAAATTACTAGTTTTTTAATATTATATATATATATATATATACATACATATATATATATATATATATATATATATATATATATATATATATATATATATATATATATATATATATATATATATATACGCACAAAATCTGAATTGTGTAACTGTTTGAAGTTCAAGAGTGTGTGTCAGGTGTATCTAAAGTTTTTTACTCACTTGAAGTTTCAGAGTTATAAATTTTAAGTTTTATTCATTGTATGTTTTAAAAATAAAAAAAAGTAGACGTTTTGGACGTCAAGGAGAATTAATTATATTTGATTTTAATTGAGATTCAGGATTTTTCAATAAAATTATAGGCTGAAGCTATATGTATCGTTCTCTACTGTAAGTTTGTATATAATAATTCATATTTTATGGATATCCACTCTGAGGAATTTAATAAAAATAATCTGTTTAAAGTCATAAAAGAATTTAACGAAACTTACAAAAAATGTTAAACATGTCTATAAAGTAAAGGCGAAACCGAAAATGCAAGAAAACTGATTGCCTTTTTTGATTGGGTCTATAATACCCGGATGCTCAAAATGGATTCTCAAATTGTAATAAAACTTTAAGATTAAATGTACGAGATATATAATCCATCGTACGATAGATATATAATCCATCACTTTTTCACACACATTTTGGAAAATTTGCAATATGCATTTGAACTTGTGCAAATTAAGTTTACCATATTTTACTGAAAGAAAAAAATTAAGCTAAAAATGATTGACTTTCTGGGTGTTTAAGCAGAGTCAAGATTGAAACCAGAAATTTTTGGTCTGCGCATCTTGCAAAAATATTAGAATGTATCTTAACCTTTACCATTTCCGATGATTACCGAACGACATATCTTTCTCATGAAATTCCTATCATGAGAAAGATGATAAAAATTGCTTTAAAATGAAATCTTTTTCGAATCTTTACCTCCATTTTCTGATTTTTGGTGAATTTTTAAAGATTAAATTTTAGAAATTAATTTATTAAATGCTGATCACGTGATTTCTTTTTCCGGTACTTTAAATAAATTTATCGTCACGTCCATAACAATAAAACAGGCAAAAAATAGTTTTCCCTTTTCTAATACGGCAGACTATTGGGCATTATCCAAAATAATATTAAAATACAGTAAAATATATGTTCCTCAAACTGTATTATATTAACTGTACTATATTCTTTAGTATGATGCCGTATTATATTTTATTTGAATATTTTCTTCTACCTTATTTTGTCTATAAAAATATCTCTTACGATTCTTTTATAAATATATTTTTTGTTTTTTTTTATATCAATTGTGTACATTGATAGTCGTATTTATTATACATATATATATTTATATTTATTTTTTTATATTAATTGCATACATTGACCGTTGTGTTTAATTTGAATGTACTCCGTAGTGAAGTGCGGGTTTTCAGCTTGTATATATATATATATGTCAAAACTTTGACTCATTTTTGTACTTTTCTGTTAACCTGTTCACTGCTTGCTCAAGCGATACAGACTGGGTTTGGCACGCTGCCAAAATTATAACTCGCGACTTAGGACATCTGAAATTTTGTTTACCGGAGGACCGTTATGGATGAACGTAATCCTACGTTTAAAAAATCCACAAAGCCTAATATATTCTAATAAAATTTAAAACGAGAAAAGGACCTCTACTGTACTTACGCATGTGCTTTGAAATTACTTTTGTGTAATATTAGATAGTTGTTATATAGAAATTAAGCACTAATAAATTAGTCCGGGAATGTTTACACCTTTTCGAGGAAGACTTTAAACAACAACAAAAAGAAGAAAACTTGCCATCATATAACTGCACATTTGAAAGCAAAACTCAACTGAACCGTTAAAAAAAATCCATCACTCACCCTTTGCCTGTATCGATTTTTTTCCCGTTGAATTTCGCGAAACATGATTCCGGAGATTCAGAGACAAATAATCCCAATACGTTGAACGTCCAGTTTCAGGAGACTAATTTACCGTAACTACCCATCAAATAACAAAAGACAAACAGGAGACTGAAAAAAAAAAACAACCAAACAATAGCAAACGGGATGTGGAAGGTAGGACTCGATAAGAACAAATCAGTTACGCTTTGTGCCCTCTTTCCCGGAAATTTCTGACATTGATTGGTGTGGTCTAATGACCATTGATTGTATTTGTAGCATACAATTTATGAATCATTCATATTACAAGAAAATCCCAAGGTGTACTTTAGGTATTACAAGAAAAGTGGAAAGAAAATAACTCTTATTTTATTTATGGAAATAAAGAAAGATTTATGGAACGCAAATAAGAACATGGCTGTTCTAATTTCAAGCAGCATGTTAATGAATAATTAGGTACCTTTGGGTCTGGAGATTTCAAGTTCTTATTCAATCAATAGTATACAAAGTTTTGTAAATGAAACAGAAATTTTTCAAATGAGTCTTAAGACGGCTAAAATTCTGTAATATGTGAGTGCATAAGTAAAAGATTGCAAATAATTAAGAAAAAAAATTTCAGGTAGTCTCTTCTAACGAAACTACAGCGAGTTATTAAATTAGGATCACTTATCGTTGCTTACCTCTTTTGTATGTATACATGTATGTATGTGTTATGTGTGTGTATGTATATATACAGGACTAGATTTGAGGCGGAACACGCCGGAACGGCGTTCCGGTACCTCTCTTTAAGAAAAACAAATACTATAGTTAAAAACATTTATTTAATCACAAATTACTCTGTCGGTACTCTCCCGGAAGATTACCGTTCCGGCACCTCTATTTCTAGAAATCTAGCACTATATATATATATATATATATATATATATATATATATATGTGTGTGTGTGTGTGTGTGTGTGTGTGTGTGTGTGTAACATGCCAACACAGTCCCATGTTAACTTAGACCAGAGTCGACATGTCACACCTCAGGAATCTGTAGTCGTGACCAAGAATTTAGGAATCTTTTCATTTAAACAATACGTTTTTTATCTATTTCTTGACATCGATGACGGCGGTTTTCTAGGCAACAGAGCCACGCCAAAATCTGCTCTTCGAGGTATGCTGGAACTTATATAAACTTCATTCCATCACGTGGCTAAAGGGCGTGATTTAACAGCTGATTGGTTAAAAGCTTAGTGTTTATGTGCAAATCTGAATTTTTTAGCCCCCACGCCGCTTCGCGTCTAATTTCGTCAAAAAGTCAGCCATCTTTGATGATATTGCCAAAGACTGTAACAATGAAATTTAACACGAATGCCCAAGGGAAAATTAACTACTTAATAAGATTAAAAAGGGGTATGTAATTTTGAATAGTAGAGTGAGGAATTAATGGTTTTTAAAAGTTAAAAGTGTTTACTTTAGAAATTACTAGTTTTTTAATATTATATATATATATATATATATATATATATACATACATATATATATATATATATATATATATATATATATATATATATATATATATATATATATATATATATATATATATATATACATACATATATATATATATATATATATATATATATATATATATATATATATATATATATATATATATATATATATATACGCACAAAATCTGAATTGTGTAACTGTTTGAAGTTCAAGAGTGTGTCAGGTGTATCTAAAGTTTTTTACTCACTTGAAGTTTCAGAGTTATAAATTTTAAGTTTTATTCATTGTATGTTTTAAAAATAAAAAAAAAGTAGACGTTTTGGACGTCAAGGAGAATTAATTATATTTGATTTTAATTGAGATTCAGGATTTTTCAATAAAATTATAGGCTGAAGCTATATGTATCGTTCTCTACTGTAAGTTTGTATATAATAATTCATATTTTATGGATATCCACTCTGAGGAATTTAATAAAAATAATCTGTTTAAAGTCATAAAAGAATTTAACGAAACTTATAAAAAATGTTAAACATGTCTATAAAGTAAAGGCGAAACCGAAAATGCAAGAAAACTGATTGCCTTTTTTGATTGGGTCTATAATACCCGGATGCTCAAAATGGATTCTCAAATTGTAATAAAACTTTAAGATTAAATGTACGAGATATATAATCCATCGTACGATAGATATATAATCCATCACTTTTTCACACACATTTTGGGAAATTTGCAATATGCATTTGAACTTGTGCAAATTAAGTTTACCATATTTTACTCAAAGAAAAAAATTAAGCTAAAAATGATTGACTTTCTGGGTGTTTAAGCAGAGTCAAGATTGAAACCAGAAATTTTTGGTCTGCGCATCTTGCAAAAATATTAGAATGTATCTTAACCTTTACCATTTCCGATGATTACCGAACGACATATCTTAACTTCAGAAAGGTTTCTAGAGTGATTGCTACCTTTGCTGCAAGAGAATGATCGGCCATGTGTCAGAATGTTTTCTTTGTGTTGATGGAGGAGTACACGTTCGAGTACATCCTGTTCCGATGTACTGGAGAGAACTTTTATCGAAAAATATTGACCAAATTGTGTATTCCACTCTGTATTGTTACTGTGGTGTCTAACCCTGGTTTTGCGAATACATTCGATTCTGGTTAATTGGACCACCTGTTAATCGAACCGAATCCCGTCTTGTAACATATGGCATGTTCGTTTAATCGGACCAGCCGGTTATTAGGACCAAAATGATCGCGTCCCGATGTGGTCCGATTAACCGTAATCGATTGTATTGCTTTTCATGTTTCAGAAGACACCGTGAAATGGGCACTATTGCTCCGGACCCCATATGTTAAGATGTAATGGAATGTAATAATTTTTTTTTCTCACGGCGCAACAGTCCGATGAGAACCAGGGCCGGCGGTACCCATCTCCTCTTTCTTGACCGTGGGCTTGGGGTGCCATACAGCATATGTCTCAGTCAGGTGGTCAACCTGACGTGGGACCCCCAGAGTTTAGTTCCCAAGCAAGCTTGGTCCTCATTTTATCGACCCACTCAAGGGATGAAAGGATGAGTCGACCTTCCCCAGCAGCAGGGTCGAACCCTGGACCTGCGGGATAGCAGCTTGACGCTTTTAACCTAGCCTCTCCCCCCTTACTTGTAATAAATTTAGGTTAAAAGAAAGTTACGGCGAGCAGTTGCCTTTAAGGACTGCTCGCCGGACTGGAGTGGACTGGAGTTTAACAAGGTTTATCAGTTAAATTTACTACTCTATTTTTTCAAACTCATTTAAATTAGGATTTTTTATTTGTTTCATATAGAATCCAACAGTTAAGAATTTCGCAAATTAAGTCTGAGTAAGGTACAGAGAATAATACCACAGAGAATCTAGATGGTAATCTAAATAAAAGGTCGTAGGAAAATTTTTCAGTCCACCAAAATCTCAAACGTCTAATGTGGTGAACCTTTTTTTAACAGGATGTATATCTTCAATCCACGTAAATATCAAAAATATCAACTTTTATCGAATATTTGTTTTTGCTCGTCAAATCAAATGTCAACTCGCCACTTTGTATAATATTAGTAAATTCCTCGAACTTCTCCAAAATATCCTTAATTGTATAACAAATATCCTATATGGTTAACAGCCAACCCTGTACACCAGGGGTGTCAAACTCGCGGCCCGTGACGAACATTTTTGCGTCCGGCCAATACATTGGCACACAATAATATATAATAAAATAACCGACGCAGAATTATAATAAGATAGGAAGAATTCGCTAAATGTTTTTTTAATGATACTCTTTTTTGCTATTATTAAACGAAATGCATATATTCATGTTGAATATACTGTAATTAGGTAAATAAACCTACGTTTCTATTAATATTGATTTTTTTGCGGCCCACCTATAGTTAAACCTTGTTTGTTTGGCACAAGGTAGCCTTTGAGTTTGACACCCCTGCTGTACAGTATTGCTTGTTGATTTAGAGGTTTAAGAGGAATGCTATCGAAAAACGAGATTCTTCAAATGACCAGCATAGATCAATCAATAAGGTGGTAAATTGCTAATTACCGAAGTTTTCAGTCCCGCTCACAGTAAGTCTTTAACTTCCAATTTTGAACCTTTAACTTTACAACACTTATTCCCACTGCTGTGAAAAATACTTGAACTAAATTATTTTACCTTATAAGTACTCCAGCAACTATTTATTAGGTTGGGAAATTATCAACGTGTGATTTATCCCATTATCGATTAATTTCTATTAATCCCGATTCCATCAATTCTGGACCGCGAAAATCTTAATCACTAGTGGTTCTGAACTTCAGTCAACTGACGATTGTTTACCACAGTAGATCGATTACAATCGTTCTTCTTTTTAGAGCTAGCACATGCGACGTCATCGAGCAACAATTAGATCGGTTTCTATTATATCTGTGCTGAAAACTACATTTTGATGACGCTATCAATTCCTTAGTGCTAGGATATTAATCTAATATATAGGAATCGTATATGAATTTCATTTTGAAACTTGTATAGTACAATTAGCGTTATCTTTTCGTTACATTCTCTCATACAGCAGTAAATATTCCATGGATCTAAAAGTTTTCTAGAAAATTACCTCCATTCAACCATTACCTCCATTCCTTAGACCATGTGTTTCTAACTACACTTAAGCAACTATTTTAAAATTCCGAGTTATTATTATTATGACTTAGGCAAATTAAGGTTTCACATGAAAATTAAAATTTCAAATCATTTTAGATGGGTTCTTACAAATTTTTTTAGAATCTGTGATTGGTTCAAGTCAGTTCAAAATTCCTCTACTAGTGTCTTGTTAAGTCGAAGGAGAATTTGGGAGAAGGGGAAAATGTTTGAGTGAAATACAGCTTCTGTCATTTCCCCAACATTACTTCGATCTTAACGCTGCTGTATGATAACCCTACCGCAGGGGTTCCCAAACTAATCCAAGTCGTGGCACCCTTAAGAGAATTAGAATTTTTTCACGGCACCCTCCTCATATAATATCTATGTGTGGTATACTATTATTATATATATTATGCATAATCTATATACAGTGGCTCCCAAAAGTACACTTACGAATTTCAATGAAATAGGGGTCTATCCATTAATTAAAATGAATATTTCAGAATGGGCATTTAATAATAAGATCTATAATCTATTCTTAACAAAACTACATGAAATATTTTGAAAACATAGTAAAACTTTATTTTTAAGAAACCAGTAATCAAAAAGTAACAAAAACTTTATCTCACAAAAGTCATCGTACACTGAAATATTTTCGGATAAATTCATAATTAAAATTATCATCTGGCACTTTATTTTTATTTTTGAATTGTGGTGGCATTTAAAATATCGTTTGGCTTTAATTTTTGCTTGCCTACTCCGTAATATTCTATTTATTATTTAAAAATGGCTCGTAGTCGTAAAGAAACAACAAACAGCATTCGAAAATTGATTATTTTTCAACATTGTAGTGGTAAATCAGTTCGGAATATTGCTAAATTACTTAATTTATCCCATTCTACTGTGCAGTATGTGAAAAAACGCTTTAAAGAAGAAAATTGGATCGAAAACAAGGTAAGAAAAGGCCGTCCGTCAAAGTTAACAAAACGTGATCAGAGATTTATAATTAGAAAATTTGTGAAAAATTCACGTTTGAGTGCTGTAAAAGTTTCTGCAGAATTCAATGAAACATTTTCTACTTCAATTTCACCTGAAGTTTTTTGACGAGTTCTCAGAACAGCTGGATAACACGGGCGTTCTGCCCATAGAAAATTTTTCGTGAGTGAGAAAAACAGAAAGTTTAGGCTTCCCTTCGCACTATCAATGATAAATAAGCCCCAAACCTATTGGAATAATGTCTTATTTGCCGATGAATATTTTTGGCGCTGATGGGCGTATAATTGTATGGAGAAGAAAAAAATGAGGAACTTAATCCCAAGAACTTAGTAGGAACAGTTAAGCATGCCTGTGGAGGTATCCTTGTGTGGGGGTGCATGAAAGCATCAGGACTAGGAAATTTGGTATTTATTGATGGCATAATTAATCATGCTGTTTTTATAAATATTTTAAGAGACAATTTAAAATTATCAGCTCAAAATTTGGGTATTGGAAACAACTTTGTTCTTTATAAAGATAACGATCCTAAGCACACGGCTCTCAACGTTCGCATCTGGTGTCTCTATAATTGTCCACAAGTTTTGAAAACACCACCTCAATCGCTAGATTTAAATTCAATAGAACATATTTGGAGAGAACTGGAGGTTCGAGTACGAAAACACGACATTCACACGAAAAGTGAACTAAAAACAATTATGATGGAAGAATGGATGAACATTGATGCAAAAATTACAAAAGAACTAAAGCAATCTATTCCCAGACGTTTAAAAGCTGTTGTGGATGCTAAAGGATATCCTACTAAATATTAATTTAACGAAAAATTAGAATATTTACTAAAATATAGAGATTTTTTACAAGTGTACGATGACTTTTGTGAGATAAAGTTTTTGTTAGTTTTGGATTATTGGTTTCTTAAAAATAAAGTTTTACTATGTTTTCAAAATATTTCATGTAGTTTTGTTAAGAATAGATTATAGATCTTATTAATAAATACCCATTCTGAAATATTCATTTTAATCAATGGATAGACCCCTATTTCATTGAAAATCGTAAGTGTACGAACACTTTTGAGAGCCACTGTATATAAAACAGTTCCGTAACTGACTCATTCATTCATTCATTCATTCACTGACTGACTGACATACAACGCACAGACCAAACCGCTGGACCTAAAGGGCTGAAATTTTGCATGGCGATTCTTCTTATAGTGTAGGGGTGCACTAAGAGAGATTTTTGAAAAATTCTTCTTAGATTTTTTTAAATTAAATTTTTAAGCTGTTTTTTTTACTTTTTTTAAGTTTGCATTTAAAATAATAATTTGAGGGTTATAAAATTTATATCACGAGAAAGATCATAAAAATTCCTTTAAAATGAAATCTTTTTCGAATCTTTACCTTCATTTCCTGATTTTTGGTGAATTTTTAAAGATTAATTTTTAGAATTTAATTTATTAAATGCTGATCACGTGATTTCTTTTTCTGGTACTTTAAATAAATTTATCGTCACGTGCATAAAAACTAAATAGACAAAAAATAATTTTTTTTTCTTGCTAATGCGGCAGACGATTGGACATTATCCAAAAAAAATATTAAAATACAGTAAAAGAAATGTTCTAGAAACTGTACTATATTAACTGTACTATATTCTTTAGTATTCTTTATATTAGATTTAATTTGAATATCTTCTTCTACATTATTTTGTCTATAAAAATATCCCTTACGATTTTTTTATAAATATATATATATTTACATCAATTATATACATTGATCGTCGTATTTATTATATATATATTGGCATTAATTGCATACATTCACCGATGTTTTTACTTTGAATGTACTCCGTAGCGAAATGCGGGTTTTCAGCTAGTATATATATATTTCATATTTGTACGACTGTGAAGAAGAAATTAGAGAAGTAAGTGGTAAGAACATTAATAAATTAATACGACTTGTGTTTAAAAATTTCGCAAGTACTTTAATTGTAATTAATAGGAAAACATATTGATAAAATTTCCTTCCAAATACTCTTGGTATATGTGTGTTTAGTTTTAGTGTGACGAGTGAGCCTGCTGCTCACTGCACAATTGTTCGAATCACGGAATAAAGCTTGATACAGCTACTCTCATTTCTTTTTCATTAATTTTCGAACGATATTTGTGTCTTTATAACAGCAACTGCTGAAAACCCAGCTTCGCACAGATATGAAGTTGCAAAGGAAGTGAAAACCCTTATAGCTTTAGCACTTAGAATGGGATACTCATTTTTTACAGATATCCAAAACTCCGTCAAACCCAAACAAGCGAATTTCGCTTTCAGGCTTTTGTCCCTCGATACCTCAATTAGATTTTCTTCCTCTTGTGAAGTGAACTATTTTGGAGCTTCAACATTGAATGGATCTTGGATCCATGCAAACTTCTCTGTTTGATCTACTGCGGAGTACTTTGCAAACCAGTCAGTTCGTTGTGATAGGTGCTCTACGAAAACTGTCAGCATGCTATGTGAAACCATTTCTCTACTACAGACCATGTACTTCTGTAATACAGAGGTCCTTTGGAGTTATATCGGAATAATCCTTAGCAATAGATTACATTGGAGATCATGGGCACTTCGCGGCACCCTTGATCTCTCTGCGCGGCACTCCAGGGTGCCGCGGCATACACACTTTGGGAACCCTTGCCCTACCGGATTCATTCACCTCAAACCCTTACTATTATGTACTCTTTATGTCAACCTATGGAAAAAAAAATTCTACTATTTAGAGCTACATAAATGCAGATAATCCAATAAAAATGGTATTTTCAGATAGCCTGGACTTTTCCGCACCTTGCAACAAGATTTATTTGATAAATGTTGTCCACCAAAGGGATTTATGCGCGTTTAAAACACACAAGAACAGATTTTTTCACGAATTTAAATTTTAAAATATTATTTGCATTTTTTTATAAAAAAAGGCGAAAAATGCCCCAAGGTTAAAATGTCTTTCTCTATTACGAAGTACATTTTTTTTTCATCATAAAACCCAAGTCGACAATCCTTGGGCACATTTTCTCCATAGGTTTAACATTGAGGTGAGCGGATCCAATAGGGTTTGTACACATCAGCCTTAATTCATTCAAGATGACTGTACGGATAAATTTTTAAAATCCCATCAATTACAATCTAAAAAGGTTATTTCTCTTACAGGTACCCGAAAGGATGACAAAAATTTCATCGGCAATGTGTGTTTCTTAGACCGAATGCAAGAACACCTGCAGAGATGCATCATGTTTTCAGAGGTCTCACTATTCATCGTCATTAACGGTAAGTAAGCAAAGTTCCTACATAAATAAAATAATCGCCAAAGAATGTGCCAATGATTTACTTTATTTTCTCTAGTAAATATTCTACTTACGCTATAAAAGTTAAAATTAGATTAATCAAGTATCAAGAGCCGTGGATTCCTGCTTTTGAAGAAGATATTTGAAATTACTTTTTTCAACTTTATGATTTACACTTAAAAGTTTATCGCAAAAAAAGGTAAACATGCATTTAAAATTCTTAAAAGGCAGTTTTTAAATTTGTGTAAATTTCACTTTGAATCTCAACTGTATCCAAATACAAATACTACAGTTATTTTAAGAATAGTAAGATACGAAATCCACAATATGAGATTTCCTAGCATTTCCAGGAAGGTCCAGTGGTCGGTATGTTGACTTCGAATTTCACACGTAAGGGTTCTAACCCCAATCCTGGCAGATGGTCGTTAAAAAGCATCCATTTCCATCTGTATTTTTTAACTCAGACGAAGCGCAATCTAATAAACTAAGGCATATTGCTAAAATGTTTGCCGTACGTCGCGAGTTATAATTTTGACAGCGCGCCAAACCTGGTCTGTATCTGTTAGACAAGCAGTAAACTGTTAAACAAAATAAGTACCAAAATGCGTCAAAATTTTGACATATATATATATATATATATAATATATACATATACATACATACATATTTACATAATACATACATACATATAAAAGAGGTAAGCAACGATAAGTAATCCTACGTTAATAACCCGCGGTAGTTTCGTTAGAAGAGACTATCTGAATTTCTTTTTCGGGGCAGGGGGGCTTAGAGTTTTATATACAAATCTTTACATGCCTAATTAAGAAAATATAAATTATGAGTAAAGTACACTCTTAGACAAAAAAAAACACGACGCACCAAAAAAGGGTAATGGAAATTGGACACAAATTGACATGCCTACAGGTTTCGATTTTAAATTGCAAAATTTTAAAGTTTGGCGGCCAATGAATGAACATGTGACGCTGCATCACATTTTAACTGCGCAACTGGCAGGGTATTTAAGAGGAGAAATTTCGATTCCAGATCATAAATTCTTTGCGAATTTCATTCCATGTATTAAGGTAGACAGTAACTATGCCTCGCATACAGGTGCGCGAACAATATGCGCAGATATCAGCATTTGAGAGAGGACGTGTAGTTGGGGTCAAAGAAGCCGGTTGGTCTAATCGGCGAATCGCTAGACATTTGGATAGGAGCGATGCCACTATTAGACGATGTTGGCTGGAATGGGTGAACCATGTCCGAACACAGCGTCAATAAGGAAACGGTCCGCCTAGAGAAAAGACAGAACGTGAGGGCAGAGCAATCGTCACAGCGGCACTCACAGTCCCAGATTCATCATTATCATCGATCGTACGTACACTTCAGTGACTGAAAGGACCATTCATAGGTGGTTCAGAGAAAGGGGGCTGAGCTCATGGCGCCCCTTGCGCCGACTGCCATTGACCTCTGTACACCGACAAGCCCGTTTGCAGTGGTGTCTGGCACAGTCGACCTGGAATGTCACTGACTGGAGTATAATTGTCTTCAGTAATAAGTCCCTCTTTGAACGGAGCCCCTATGACCAGCGAATACGTGTCTGGCGACGCCCCGGATAGCCTCAGTTGGATCCCGCCTCAGCGGTGGGATACCAACCTGATTGTCTTCCCCCATAGGGATCGACAACCAGGAGTGATGGTCTGGGGTGCCATTTCATTTCATAGCAGGACCCCTTTGGTTGTCATCCGTGGCACCCTTACAGCACAGCGGTACGTCGACGATATTCTACGCCCCGTTGTGTTGCCCTTCGTATCATCATGCCATCCTGGGCTTACATTTCAGCAAGATAATGCCCGCCCGCACACGACGAGAGTTTCTACTGCTTGTCTTCGTGCTTGCCCAACGTCACTTTGGCCAGCAAGGTCGACGAATCTCTCCCCCATTGAGCGCGTTTGGAGCATTATGGGCAGGGCCCTCCAACCAGCTTGGGAGTTTGACGATCTAAAGCGCCAGTTGGAAAGAATTTGGCACGATATCCTGCAGGAGGACATCTGCCACCTCTATCAATCAATGCCAAACCGAATAACTGCTTGCATAAAGGCCAGAGGTGGACCAACGCGTTATTGATTTTTTCATTTTGTAAAGCTCTTTCTCTTGAATAAATCATCCAAATTTTCTCAAATTGTAATTATTTGTTTTCCTGTACATGTACATCACATCTACCGATTTTCGTCCCATTCGGATAACTCCTTCTGGGTGCGTCCTTTTATTTTTTTTTTTTTTTGGGGGGGGGGTCTAAGATATTATATATATATATATATATATATATATATGTGTGTGTGTGTGTGTGTGTGTGTGTGTGTGTGTGTGTGTGTTGGTTGATGTCGTAAGCGAAATGACAAATACGGCTTATTGCAAGGATCGCCGTCATTTTGCAATACGCCTGGTTAATTGAAAAATTATCAACAACTTCTTAATTAGTCTGATAGTTTTAGGCTAATTGTAATGAGCCCATACACCATTAGGATTGTTAGCAAATTCGTAACAGTTTGCTCAAACAGCCTGGTTTCACCAGGGCTTATTGTAATAATCCCAAAGTAGTAAAGGCTTATTTAAAATGACAGATAAAGAGATTGTTACTTAAGTACTTCCTTTAGTGAATGTATGAATGAGTTAAGAGATACTTAGGTTAAGAAGAGGTCACTTTAAAAACTTCCAAACAATCATCATTGTTAGGAAAATTTTAATTATTGTTATTAAACTATTGTGTTATAATTATTAAATAATTGTATTAAACAAAATTTTAAAATGACAAACTTTTAGACTTTAAATCAGACTTTCTGCCACATCATACATTTTAAATTTATTTATGTCCACATTGTGAACTTTAATGACAC
This sequence comes from Dolomedes plantarius, assembly GCA_907164885.2. NCBI lineage: Eukaryota > Metazoa > Arthropoda > Arachnida > Araneae > Dolomedidae > Dolomedes > Dolomedes plantarius. The sequence goes on along the minus strand of OU015496.1, from coordinate 27,070,183 downwards.
TTCGTTGAACACAGTTGATTTTCCTTCCTACACACGCACTTTTTTGTTTACCAGAAAACTAGTTTTCAAGAACTAGTTTTTGAAAAAAAAAAATCACAATGTATCTTACATATTTTAGGCTTTTCCTTCCTGGGATGCTACCATGGCCTGGTTTTATTTCCAAATAACATATAGGTCAAATCAATGAATGTTCTATATTTTTTAATAAAAAGAAAACAAGTACAAAGGTTAGATTTTTATGGGTAGTATAAATTTTACATTACGAGCGGCATAGAAAAATTTTGCATCATCTTGTTATGCCCGAAAATATTCTATTAAATCTTTGCTTATTTTCCTTCCGGGGAACTGCATCGATTTTATTATCCCAGACTTTCAGTGGCGCTTCTACTACAAATCCCTTCTTATCTGGGGTTACCTTCCAATAATGTAGTATAAAATGCATATCAAAACATAAATAACTATTTTCACTGCCGTCATCTACACTCCCAAATACATGCATCAACTTCAGTTTATGGATGCAGCATCGATTTCTTTTTTTTTCGTTAAAATATTGCCTTTGGGGCCCTATAAATCCATCATTACCCTTGTCTTGTCCCTCCACTTCTCTTTACAGAAAAGACCTCGAAATATTAGTTCCACACCCCCCTGCCTCCCAAACTTTTAGTTAGAATTTCAGTCACTTAGCAGATTGGGATCATCAACAATATATCAAAGATTTCCTCGGAGTTGGTGGTTTTGATGTATTTTCTTTGCCCTTTTTTTCCCTCGAGGAAGGGGGGAAATTTCCCTAGATTTCCCTCGAGAGGGAAGAAATTCGTGTCTCAACTTGTTGAAAATCCTTTCCTGCCGAGAATAAGGTCTCACGTTCGATTTGTTAACGCTGTATTAGCTCACACGAAACAAGCTACTGGATTAGAATTTAATAAACAGTCATTATCAGTGAAATAAATCATTCAGCCATGAATACGCATTAAAGGATTCAAACGCCAACCCAGACGCTGGCTAGAATGAGCATAGCTTTCCGTTCTCACGCCGATGCTTCACGCAAAAGATATTAAAATTTTCACTTCTCTACCAGATTAATACCCACTGTGAGTTTCAGATTAAAGATTACTGGGTATTTATCAGTGTAATATATTCAAAATGTGATTAAAATCCCGTTAAGAATAATTTTCGAGCCATCTTTTACCTTCATTACACATTTGCTTTCGGACTAACAGCTTAACTCTTTTTTTTTTTCGATTTCCTCATTCGCTAATGAAAATCGAGCGTAATTTGGTAGGTTCTTAAGCTGAACGATTTGAAGCATATATAAATATATATATATACGGTAATTTCCAAGTTTGATAGTATTTGTGTCTTTGTAATCGCTATTTGTCAGGGCCTGAATTTTATGTATTGGGCTCCGAATACAATTTAATCTTTAATTAGGTAACAGGGAATACATTTGTCTGTATATTTCGTAATATCAGGATGGTAAGAGATTAATTAGAGAAATGATTCTCCCTAACGTTCAGAAATAATTTGCTTCGTACCTTTATTAAAATAAACAGGAAATAAATATTTTGTAATGCAAAAGATTCCTGTAACTCGGATTGGTGAATTTAGGTGTACTAACTTTAAATGAAATTAATATACCTTCTCCTCCTGAAAAGGAACACTTGTCGTATAAATATATCTGTCCCCCCTCCCCCAGTTAATTCATAAGTGCAGCATTGAACCTAATTCGGGAGAATTGATTATTTTTTTAAAAAGAAAAAGAGTTAAATCCCTTTATTAATTTATCACATAGGAATCTTAAAGGATTTTTTTCCTAGGGATAATGCAGAAGTTATTTTTAAGTAGGATTACGTTCCTCCAGAACGGTCCTGCGGAAAGGATAATTTCAGACGCTAAAACCGTCCGTCCGCCAGTCTTCGCGAGTTATAATTTTGGCAGCGCGCCAAACCCAGTCTATCGCTTGGACAAGTTAAACAGAAAAGTACCAAGATGCGACAAAATTTTGACATACATATAAGTATATATATACATACGTACATATATACACTGCTGGCCACCCAAATTGCAACACCAAGAAAGACAAGAGATATCACAACAAAATTTATTTTGTCGATAACATGTTGACCAAGTATCAAATGATTAAATTTATAGACTTCTGTGAAGTGTGGTTCCTGCCAAAATCAGTAGCCAGAGTAGCCGCCATTGTTGGAGATCACCGCTGCCACACGACAAAGAGACTTTGGATGAGTTCTTGGGGTACAGAAGACCAAGCAGCTTCCACACGTTGCCAAAGTTGATCTGCTGTGGCAGCTGGGGATGGAATCTGGGTCAATCGTAGAGCAACCATGGACCACATGTTTTCTATCGGCGAAAGATCCGGAGAGCGAGGCGGCCAGGGAAGCAATTCAATCTGGCGATTGACGAAGAACCGTTGGACAATGCGTGCCACGTGTGGTCGTGCATTATCCTGTTGAAATATGGCTGTGGGCAAGCCCTGAAGGTAAGGAAGGACAACTGGCTCCAACACCTCGGAGATGTAGCGCTGGCTGTTTAAAGTACCGGCAATGCGTACTAGAGGTGTGCGAGAGTGATATCCAATACCGCCCCATACCATAATACCCAGTGCAGGACCAGTGTGGCGGTGCATAACGCAGCTGTTCAGCATCCTCTCTTCACGGTGTCTCCAGACTCGAATGCGACCATCGTGGTGTTGCAGACAGAAGCGTGACTCGTCAGTAAAGACAATTTCATTCCATTCTGCCGTTCACATCCTTCTGTCACCGCACGATTGGCGGCGGAGACGTCTGTGGTTCTGCGTCAAGGGTAGACAAAGCAATGGACGTCTTGCGGACAGACCACTCTGCTGTAAACGGCGTCGAATGGTACGCGCAGACACTGGATGATGCGTTACAGACTGCATGTGCTGTGCTATGGTTCGTGATGTGACTGAGCGATCCATCACTGCCTTGCGCACAATTTGCCTGTCATCACGTGAAGTGGTGCGCTGAGGTGGATGCGATCGAACACACCGGTCCGTCGTACCCTCCTGCATCCAACGATCACATATACGCATTACAGTTGTTTGGTTTCGTCCAACACGACTACCGATTTCCCTGAAAGATAATCCACAATCTCGGTAGGCCACTATCCTTCCTCTGTCGAATTCGGATACTTGATCAAAAGATGATCGCTGTTTTCGACGAGGCATAATTGATCGTTTTTTTGAAAAAACCACAAGAAAAACACAATTTCCGAACTTGAAATCGTCGAAATCTCCAAGCCTTAAATAGCGCTTTGAAGTGGCGCCACAGGCGTGCGTGATGTGCGTCTGCGCTGAAATTCTAATCATTTGCATATCTCACCTCCGCTAATGCATGTTGTAAATTTCATGTTATTTGCATGTTTCCTTCAGGGTGTTGCATTTACAGTGGCCAGCAGTGTATATAGATACATATATACATACAAAAGAGGTAAGCAACGATAAGTAATCCTACGTTAATAAGTTTCGTTAGAAGAGACTACCTGATTTTTTTTTAGTACAGGTTGACATTCAAAAATCCGGCCATCGATAATCCGGTTCATTGAATTTTCCGACATGAATTTTAGAGCGCGATTTCAGAGATCTATTTTATTCAGTTGAGGCAAAATTCTGTAGAACTGATTTATTTACTTGGTGAAGATTAAAATTTCATTTGCGTTTCAATTGGTGTTTACTTATCTTTCTTCAAAAGACTGTGCACTCAGTCATTTTCTGTTAAATAACTATTAAATATCCGGTACTCCTCGGGTCGTGAGGTTGCCACATTTTTACCTGTATTACTTTTGAATACGACTAGCCTTGAAAACAAAATAGATGACATAGGTAAAATTTAGAAAGAACATATTTTTTCCCACTGAATCAACCTCATCTCAATAATTACAGTTTGTATGAACATAAAGATATTTAAACTTACAATGTTTCTATCTTATAAAATCAAGAACGTTAAATCATTTCACCAATTTGCAGACCTCCTAATAGTACATCAATTTTAATAATCATCCATTCGTTTACGCATTCTAAACGAATCACTTGCACACAGTTTTTGTTACTAATTTAATTAGCTTATGCTAATATTCCTAGTCAGGACTTGTCTGTTCCTCCATTTCTTTTATGTGTCACAAATGAGTTAAGGCAAATAAAAAGAAATAGGAGAAGGTTTCGTCTCTCTTTCCCACTCTTTTCAGCCGTGGCAGTGAAAATGTGCAAAGGAGTTCAAAAAGGTAAAAGGTTACTCTGAAAAGCCTAAAACAGAATATACATCTATGCCAGAACGGAACAAGATTCAAGCAAAAACTCGCCAATCTTGAAAAATTCTAAGTCCATGTCATCATTTTTGGTGTCTTGATATTTCTCGTATTTAAATGCAGTCAACATCTGATTGATTTAACAAAAAAAAACCACTCAGAATAGATATAACCACATTTTAATAGGTTTCTACAAATTTAACATTTGGTTGCAAATACATACACTAGACCCGAAAATGCATAAACTAGAGGAAAGAATGAGCTATTAAAACAGTGTTCGAAACTTGCATAGAAAAAACACATTTTTTTATCCGAGTTTTGCATGCATCAGTCAAAATTTGCGTTAATCGTTAGTTAATCGTTCGTCAATTTGCGAGAAATCATATTCAGCTTCTAGTGTCGTAAGTCACCACATAAGGGTCGCACCTTAGAGACAACAGTTGTCCCTTTTTTTATTTTTCTAACCTTTGCTTTTATTTCTTTTTATTGATCTCTTACTAATGACGCTGAAAACTTTAATTTTTTTCAATATTTAACCTAGTTTTCCTCTTTCATTTTTTGCCCCATGCGTTTACTTAAATAGTAAGCCTGTTTCATTACTTTTCTGTTCATACAAAGAATCCGTCTATAACTGTTTTTATTCTCTTGATTTAGATTTACGCAAGGATTTTTACGAATGTGTAAATTAAAATGTTTATGATTCTTACTATGCAACGTATACTTGCTGTCTTCAGACCCATGAATTAATTTAGCTAAAAATGACAATGACACCAAATGTAGTAAAACCTCGCTATATTCGTGGTATTATCAGAAGTTTGAGGGACTAAGGCAAATATTGCATTTCGCCAATTTGTCAGAGGTTTTGGAAAAATATTTCCAAACGTAACTTTTGGGAGGCATCTTACTAATAATATTAACGTTAACATATATAAAACCAGAACAAAACAAAAATTTAAACGGCCGCTCTCGTGTTTGTACTATTTATAAAATAAAACCCCATGGAAGGTTCTGGAGTGTCGAGAACATTCCAAGCGCTCTAATTGGTTCATTGGTTGTTGATTGCCACTTGTCTCGTTGCTAGGGGATCGTTCCCCCGTTTGTATTCGTCCTTTTCAGAATTCAGACTTATATTTACTGAGTGTGAAAACTATGCTAAGTGGTTAATTTTTTTATTATGGTACTTTTTCATTTAAAAAAACATCGAAACAACGTAAAACATCGAGCACAAAACATCGATGTTAAAAAAACATCGGTTTGAAGAAATCGATGTTTTGAAAACATTGACATCGATGTCGCATCCCTAGTAGCGTGCTTCTAACTTTTTTTTGAGGGGGGGGCACAAATGGAATTCAGTTAGGGCCCTCCTCAGCGCATTGACTACCGGACGGTCCTTAAAATATGAAATATTATGATTTTTTGAAATTGAATAACAATAGAATTGATGTTTGAGTAGTATTCAAAAGTTATACAATGAGAAAAATAAATATAATGTATATAAAATGAGAAAAAAATACTATAGCATCGAATTTTTGTTATGGATCATATCAGTGTTAAAAACTATGTTAAGGCTAAAGACATAATCGGAATCTTCAGTTTCACAGTTTGAAAAGGCGGAAAAAAACAACTTTCTTATAAAAGTTTTCTACAAGTTTCTGATTTTAACTGTACTCCTATTAACATTTTAATTCATTTCAAGTTTAGTTGGGGGGACGCTACGCCTATGACTTTTACTAAATACATTCTACAACCCTGCGACTTTTAATATCGATAATCCTGTGAAGAAATATCGATAAATGGCGGATTTAGTCACCCTACCTTTAACTACTCAGATTTATATTGTTTTTTTCTCTCTTCAAACAGTTACAACTTCCAAAGAAATGAATTTTCCGGTCTATATAATCGACAGAAACATAATTTACATGAATTACTAAATATTAAAATTATCCCCCCCCCCCCACTTCAAAAAGTCCCTAAATAAATCCCTCGACTTTTCTAAAGAGTCTTTTAGAGAGAGAGAGAGCGAACCATAAAATAAACTCCTTTGCCAAACCAACCGTAAAATCATATCAAGCAGTTTAGAGTATTCTAAGGAGCTACAAAAGAAGAATTTATGGGTCGACCCACAAAAGCGGGAATTCCTTACTACAAGTCTTCAGCTTTAGTACTCTCATAGAGATCACTTTCAAGGCCTCTTGTTATTGGAGAAGGGCCATAGGAGGCAGACAAACGGACGTCTGCATATGTTTATTCCATTATTGTGCAACAGTCGGTCTAACAGGTATCGATTTTGTAGGAATGGAGTCTCCTATTACTTTGATGCTAATGGGGTCTTTTTCCCCTTTTAATTTTGGATGTATTTGCAAATATTTCAGGATAACAATGGTTCTCTGAGTTAATGGTATCTGTGTTTGCTTTTTTCAATTAGTGAACTACACGGTCTCTTTTTTTTTCGTTCAAAAGGTTTGTTATTCTCATGTATAAAAGAACTAATTTTCGGACTTAATAATTGAGGCGCTAAATTTGCTCATGTTCTTTACCTCGTTTTCACCCAGGCCCTGATTTTCCATTAGGGGCCCCCGAATGTTGGGGGCCCCAAAAAATTTTTATTTTAAAATAAAAAAAAATTCCCAATTCAATTTTTTTTTATTTTACCTTTTTTAATAGCAATTTTTTTATATATCCTTTCACATTTGGTTGATTGGTTCATCATATGTATAGTTATATGTAGGGATACGTAATTTTCGTATTTACGAAATAGATGCGAATAAATACGAAATTTGCCGATATGAGCGAACAAATACGGAAACTATTTTTTTACTACTTTTCGGCGAAAAATAGGTGATAAACGGCTTTTTAAGCGAAATTAGGAAATAATAGTTATAATTTATTAACATAATTGCTTAACTAAGACCATCCACAGTCTTTAAATGAGATCCCACTCTCGAAATTGCCTATTACTTATTGCTAAAGACTTAAGGAAGAGAATGTGGAGACTACTACAATGTTTGCTTTTAACTAAGAATTTTGATACTTACCTAACCGAGTAAGTAAAATTGTGATTTTTTTAATAAATGCGAAATTTTTGAATATATATATATATATACACAGTGGAATCTCGATCGATCGTTTTCCTCCGGTATGTATCGTTTATTTCACCCAGTCCCGAATAAATTCCATAGAAAACAAGCAAAAAAGACCGCATGGATCGTTCCTCGATCCATCGTTTTCCCGCAATATTCGTTCAGAATATCGCAGCTTTACATTAATTTATCGGATCGATCGTTTTTTTCATAATAACTGAACCTGAAATTTAAATGTCTGGATTGAGCTATAATAACGGTCTAATTAAACAATGACCAGAACATTTGAGATACACGGTCTCGTATTTTTGTTTTCTCTTGTTTAGCCTGGTTTCGCTTTATTGTACCACTCCCATTATTTGTTCGTCGTTGGTGTTCCTTAATTCTTTAGCCCCTGGAGTACCCTAATTTCGGCAACTCATTCCAAATTCACCGACAATTCAACATTTCTGTTCTTATCAGCAATGGCTCACAGTCACCTTTTTTTTGGCCTTGGGATGGAGACGCCCTGGTGTTTGGTCTAGTGTGTAAGAAGTTTCTGATTACTGAAGTTCTACACTGGCCGATGAGTGTTTCATCCGGAAGCAGAACTTCCTGGTGATCTTATGTCGGACCCCATCCAGTGCAATGGAATGGTTCTAGTTACAAACGATTCACGGATGCCGCTTCTTTATATTCTCATAGCGCATATAGATTGGTGCAGAGTTCTCTGCCTGCAGACCCCCGACTCCTCTCATCACATTAGTCACGGTAACATTAGACACGGTATTTAGAACCACCCCCATTCCCAACCCCAAGGTTTCTTTGATCTGGTGTCTCCCCCGACCCCGCTCGACACCATTTGACCCTCTGATCCCCCGCCCTTTCTTTGATGGACCGCCAGAGGAGGCGATCCACGCATAGTACAGAGTACAGAGTGAACATAAATCACTGGATTCCCCAATGCACAGGCAGAGAACTCTGCACCAATGTATATGCACCATCACACAATAACCGATACCGAAAAGAATGCAATTTGCAACACAAAAAAAATATTGTTTACTTGTGGAGAGAAAACCGCCAAAAAACAAACGACGATTAAATACTTTTATTTGAATCAAAATTCCTGTGTATCTACGGGTATTTCTTTTTTTATTATTATTATCTCGGATTTCAGTACAACTTTGTAATTTTATCTTCAGTTACACTACGGGTATGTATGCATTTATGTATGTGAGTAAATATATTTTAGGGATATCAAACTTTAAGGAATGTTAATACTATTTTGTATGTTCCCGCATCTATCGTTTTCCCGCATCCGTCGTTTAGTTCAGTCTGTCCCTTCGAAAACGATAGATCGAGATTCCATTCTGTATGTATAATTTTTCTTGCGAATAAATGCGAAATTTTATATATTGTAATTCTTTTTTTGCAAAATTTCGATATTTTTTATGCGAAATTTACGTTCCCCTAGTTATATGTATAGTTCATCATATGTATGTTATAGTGTATATAAAGGATTAATAAGTTTTTCTGGTTGCATTGTATTGGTGTTTTAATGATAAAGTTAATATGTTGTATTGCTTTTTGTTATTTGATAATGTTCTAGGCTTCGACTCTTCAAATAGCCAATTCTTGGTAAAATGGTACTTTCACAATGATTCATGATTATTTTTTTGCGTAAATTTTGGAAATTTTAGGCCCACATCAGTGTTAGGGGGCCCCCCATCCCGAGTTGTGCCTATAGTCAAGAATTTTCTAAATCGGGCCCTGTTTTCACCTTGTGTTAAGAGTAATGTAAAAATTGTTGAAATGCCCATGCATAAAGGAATGAATTGCTGATTTTGGAAAAGAATGAAATGAGAAGCGAGTTACAGAAAAGTAAATTTAAAGATCTAAACTTGGAGTTAAAGATTATACACTGCTGGCCACCCAAATTGCAACACCAAGAAAGACAAGAGATATCACAACAAAATTTATTTTGTCGATAACATGTTGACCAAGTATCAAATGATTAAATTTATAGACTTCTGTGAAGTGTGGTTCCTGCCAAAATCAGTAGCCAGAGTAGCCGCCATTGTTGGAGATCACCGCTGCCACACGCCTCGGCATTGATTCAAAGAGACTTTGGATGAGTTCTTGGGGTACAGCAGACCAAGCAGCTTCCACACGTTGCCAAAGTTGATCTGCTGTGGCAGCTGGGGATGGAATCTGGGTCAATCGTAGAGCAACCATGTACCACATGTTTTCTATCGGCGAAAGATCCGGAGAGCGAGGCGGCCAGGGAAGCAATTCAATCTGGAGATCGACGAAGAACCGTTGGACAATGCGTGCCACGTGTGGTCGCGCATTATCCTGTTGAAATATGGCTGTGGGCAAGCCCTGAAGGTAAGGAAGGACAACTGGCTCCAACACCTCGGAGATGTAGCGCTGGCTGTTTAAAGTACCGGTAATGCGTACTAGAGGTGTGCGAGAGTGATATCCAATACCGCCCCATACCATAATACCCGGTGCAGGACCAGTGTGGCGATGCATAACGCAGCTGTTCAGCATCCTCTCTTCACGGTGTCTCCAGACTCGAATGCGACCGTCGTGGTGTTGCAGACAGAAGCGTGACTCGTCAGTAAAGACAATTTCATTCCATTCTGCCGTCCACATCCTTCTGTCATCGCACCATTGGCGGCGGAGACGTCTGTGGTTCTGCGTCAAGGGTAGACAAAGCAATGCATGTCTTGCGGACAGACCACTCTGCTGTAAACGGCGTCGAATGGTACGCGCAGACACTGGATGATGTGTTACAGACTGCATGTGCTGTGCTATGGTTCGTGATGTGACTGAGCGATCTGTCACTGCCATGCGCACAATTTGCCTGTCATCACGTGAAGTGGTGTGCTGAGGTAGATGCGATCGAACACGCCGGTCCGTCGTACCCTCCTGCATCCAACGATCACATATCCGCATTACAGTTGTTTGGTTTCGTCCAACACGACTACCGATTTCCCTGAAAGATAATCAACAATCTCGGTAGGCCACTATCCTTCCTCTGACGAACTCGGATACTTGATCAAAAGATGATCACTGGTTTCGACGAGGCATAATTGATCGTTTTTTTGAAAAAACCACAAGAAAAACACAATTGCGTGAAATTGTCGAAATCTCCAAGCAATAAATAGCGCTTTGAAGTGGCGCCACAGGCGCGCGTGATGTGCGTCTGCGCTGAAATTCTAATCATTTGCATATCTCACCTCCGCTAATGCATGTTGTAAATTTCATGTTATTTGCATGTTTCCTTCAGGGTGTTGCATTTACAGTGGCCAGTAGTGTAAAAGCATTTATTCCAAACAGTGATAAAGAAATTATTAATTTTGTTTTTTGGAGAAATTAGGGCAAATAGAAAACATTTCCTGTTTATTTAGAGAAAATTTTAATTTTTAGCATAGGATTACGTTCTTCCATAACGGTCCTCCGGAAAGGAAAATTTCACAAGCTAAAACCGTCCGTCCATCCGTCCTCGCGAGTTATAATTTTGGCAGCGTGCCAAACCCAGTCTATCGCTTGGATATTGGACAAGTTAAACAGAAAAGTACCAAGATGCGTCAAAATTTTGACATACATATATGTTTATTTATAGATACATATATATATATATATATATATATATATATATATATATATACAAAAGAGGTAAGCAACGATACGTAATCCTATGTTAATAACCCGCCATAGTTTCGTTAGAAGAGACTACCTGAATTTTTTTCACTCTTAGTGGTGTTTTTTTGTTAACATCATTAATTTATGTAAAACAGAAGGGATTAAGTTTACGAAATTTTTCCAAACATTGAGGACAAGTTGTAGTGTAAAATAAACTCACCTGCAATTTGTAAAGCTATGTTGCCTTAGTTATGCTGATCGCTAACGTAAAGCTATGTTACCTTGGTAATAACTAATTCGCACCTCCAAGGTTTCATGGTTGAGTCAAAAATGACTGAAGTACCGGGTGATCCAAAAGTCAGGACGAACTTCAAAAATGAATAATTCGAAAACGAATAAAGAAAAAAAGATGCGGTTTGCACCAAACGGATGGAAAAGAAGCCGGGTTTTGTGTGGCAACGAAAAAAATAGTTCTGTTGGCGACCAACAGATGGCGCTGTCGGATTTCTGATATAGGATTATGCAAAGCAACAAACGATATAAAAAGGAGCAACTGTAGCAGGTAATGGTAGTCGAAGCTTATATGCATCGAAATGCTGTCCATAGTTGAGAAAACCCTTTTAGTTAAACTGTATTATAAGAATTCGGAAAGTGCCATTGCGGCATTGCGAGCATATCGCTACATGAAGTGTATGCGAGATAGTAAAGGACCAATAACGTCTTCTGCATTGAACAAAATGATGAAGAAATTTGAAGCTACAGGTTCTTTGGCGTCACGTCCAAGAAGTGAACGTCCCTCAGCCGGCGCTGCTGTTGCCACGACAGTGGAGCAGACGGTGCAATCCATGTCGGCTGTTTCTGCACATAGGGAGTGCAGTGCTCGAGAAGTTTCGAGGCAGACAGGAGTGCCGTGTGTAAGTGTCTGGAGAGCACTGCGAATAACCCTGAAACGGTAATCCTACAAGTTGCAACATAACCAAGAATTGAAACCTCTTGACTTCGACTCTCACCAAGATTTTGCGAATTTGGTATTCAGTAAGATGGAAGAGCAGCACGACTGGCTTTACACTGCGCTTTGGACAGATGAAGCGCATTTCACACTCTCTGGCGCTGTTAACACCCACAATTGTCGAGTGTGGACCACAGAAAATTCATATGCATTTGTTGAGGTACCCTTGCAACAGCCTAAAGTGACAGTCTGATGTGGCTTCACTGCTGATTTCATAATTGGTCCATTTTTTTCGATGAAGTTACAAAGACGGGTTTCAAAACAGTTTTTGTCACTGGTCAGCGATATGCAGCACTGTTAAAGAACAACATTATTCCTGAACTGCAAGCGCGACAGGCACTCCAAAAAGTCACCTTTATGCAAGATGGAGCACCACCTCATATTTCTCTGCCTGTGCAACGCCTGCTACGCTCAACATTTGGGGAGGATCCCATTACCAGTCGATGCTTTAATCACTCATGGCCTCCAAGATCTCCCGATTTGACACCCTGTGACTTTTGGCTGTGGGAATTCTTGAAGTCAAAAGTGTACCGCGACCAACCGGCATCACTAGCAGCACTGAAAGATGCGATCCCCCAAAAAATGTGTCTGCCATAACGCAAGAAATGCTACTCAATGCTGTGAACGGTGTGGTGACTCGTCTCACAGCGGTACTTCTGAAGATGGACAGCACATTGAACATTTACTGTAATTAACTGTAATTAAGCTGGATTGTAACTTGTAAACATTTTTTAATTTGTAAATCATCTTTTGGTGAAATAAAAACTATAGCGCCATCTGTTGGTCGCCAACATAACTATTTTTTTTTCATTGCCACACAAAACCCGGCTTCTTTTCCATCCGTTTGGTGCAAACCGCATCTTTTTTTCTTTATTCGTTTTCGAATTATTCATTTTTAAAGTTCGTCCTGACTTTTGGATCACCCGGTATTAAAAAAAATGTATGTTCAAACAAAATATAAGAATCACAGTTTGATTTCAACAGTTACCAAAAACAAGTCACGAGAAGGCACAACAAAGGTCCAAAACCAGGCATTGTTGACTAGATGTCCTGACTGGTTCTTATGCTGTCGTTCTTGCGATGTCCCTGACAGCTTTCCTCTCGGCTGGAGCCGAGATAGATTCTGAATTATTATTTAGGTCGATAATGTCTCCTTTTAACTGCTGCCCTCGTTATTACGTCATTTAATACCACTCCTATTTTTTGCATGGCCGGATGGCTAGGGCGCTTTCAGTACCAGAGTCTGTGTGTTTGAGTCCCATAATCGGCATGGATGTTTGTAGCCGTTCGAAATCGGCTTTAAGCACTAGGTCCCGATCTAATTAGCCCTCGTGCAGCAAAAAACGACCGTACCGCTCTAAACCAAACCAAACCTATTTTTTGCATATACCGATTTTCTTTTATCTTTTCCGGAGTGATGGTAGTATGAAACAATCCTGGCTATCCTTTTAAGGTTCGCTACAGGAAAGCAAAGGAATAAAATAACAGGTTCGTGACAAAAAATTAATAAGATAGATATTTCACATTTTAAATAAATGATAAAAATTGTATTTCACCTTTTTTTTTACTCCCATTTCGTATATAGTATAAATTAAAGAAAAATTATTTCAAGTGTGAAAAAATATTTCCTATTCATATTTTTTCATAGTTTATTTACAAAATAACTTTCTTTTTCATTTCACCAAAAGGCATAAAAGCATCTTTATGTAAACAATATTGTTTTTTTCTTTTTTATATGACCTTAAATCTGCTGTGTACTAACCCTATTGGATTCGCTCACCTCAATGTTAACCTATGGAGAAAATGTGTTTACTATTGACAGCTACATAAATGCTGGTAAGCCAATAAAAGGGTATTTTCATATAGCCTGAACTTTTCTGCACCTTGTAGCAAGATTCATTTAATAAATTTCGTCCACCAAAGTAATTTTGGAGCGTTTAAAACCCCACTAATAGAGCAGTAGTAGAGTATAATGTAAAGCGAAAACAAACGACAATGGCGGAAGCGCCAAATGTATGTAAATCGATAAACTAAATAAAGTTGTTCAAACCAACCCAGCACCGACTGCCATGCAACCAATGTGGGAAGTAACTAAAATTAGGTTAAACATGAACGAACATCCTTACTTCAGTTTACTTGTAGTCTGGAGTCACAGCAAATGGGAAGTACTCAAATCATACGGCAAGTAGAATCAAAACACAGTTCTCTTGAAGATCACTTGAAGTAAAATATTGAGTAGAACAAAAGTTGTAAGATGGCAGCAATTCAACCCAGTGACAGCGAAGAACGGGAGAACTGGTCCCAAATATAAATGCGGTTAATACAATAAAAGTTAAAATATACGCCAGCATTAAAATCACCACTGAATTAAAACTACATCACCGCGCTAAAACATTACACGATGACTGACTAAAATGCTAGTTGCCAAAGCATTTAAACAAAATTCTAAAGCTTATTGAGTTGCCACTTCAGAAAAGTGAAAAGCCCAACTAAGTGAAACACTGCAATCTGTTGGTTAACGCTGATAAACATATAAAAAATTGACATACAAGAACACAAAAAAAATTAACAATAAAAATGTCTTTCAACGTAGACACCCACTTTTCCAGATTTTTTCACCGAATAATTCAAATTTTAAAATATTATTTGCATTTTTTTAATAATAAAAAAAAGAAAAATGCCCCAAGGTGTAAAATTTCTTTCTCTATAACGGAGTACAATTTCTTTAAAAAAAAAACTTTCAATTCCCTTGGACAATTCCCTCGGCAACTTTTCAATTCCCTCGGCAACCCTTGGACACTATAGTGTCCTTTACACGTACGCTCTTTCGCGAGTGCTTGGAGCGTACGGGATTGCGCGCGGGAAAACTTGCAGTACGCTCCAAAGCAGCTTTCCCTTCCTCTCCGACACATTCACACGTGCACTCAATCACGCGGGATTGTGGTTTCACGCGGGAAAGAGCGTACGTGTAAAGGGCGCTATTTTCCCCATAGGTTGGCATTGAAGTGAGCTAATCCAATAGGGTTGGTACACAGCACCCTTAACACCAAAAATTTTTGTTGTGTCGACGAGACATTTCGTAATAGGAACACAAAAATTGATTTTTTTTAAGAACAAAATAAAAACTTCATTCTCCATTACTTTACCAGTAACACCATTTCATTGAACAAAGTTTTACTAAAATTTTAAATGAAATATTCTGTTGCTTGGGAAATGTCTTCTGACATTAGAAGTCTGTGTTCATCAAAAAAAGGTCACTTCTCAATACATAAACCCGTATCTCTTTTAAATGAATTTTCACGAAAAATAATCATTTAAAAACGTTATTTCACGAATGAATGAGTTTTAAATTGTTCAATGTTATGCAAGAATTTTATTAAAAATAGGAAATTTTGAACAAAAACCAAACACTGAAATCTGAATCAATAAATAACCTTATTTTATATTTCGTTAATAATAAGCCAATATCTAATCTAATAAATAAAAAAAAATTTAACTATAATCTCTCGTGAAGGAATGAAAGCATAAAATTTGACAGAGGACACCGAAACAGCGAAGTTGGAAAGAAAATTGATAGTGAAAATTTCTTGAAGCAGAAATATATGAAGAAAAGTTATTGAAGGAATCTGAGGTTCGTCCAGAAATAAGTGAAGAGAAACTATGAAAGTGACAAAAGTTTTGACAGAAAATAGCCAAAGAATTACGTCTAACGTAGAATTCCCGTGAAAATTCGGTGCTTAGTGGAAAATTAGTTTCTAAAGCGACTCCGTGACAGATGGATACGGCAGTGAATAATCTAATTGATCGAATCCAAAATAGTAGATCATTGACAAGAAAATTTTGTACAGTAGACGCTCGTTAATTAGAACTCGGTTAATTCAAACTTTCGGTTAATTCGAACTAATCCAAAGGCCCCAAAAAACTTGTATTGGAGTTAATGTTAAAAATATCTCATTAATTCGAACTAAATTTTTATCAATTCGGTTAATTCAAACTAAAAATTTGACAAAAAAAATTTCTTTTTCCTCAATTTAACTTTCTCGATTTAAGTCAAGGCACAATATTTCGTATCAAACTGTATGTGGCCAAAGCTCTGATGTAAACGAAGACGTATGCACTAATTTCGGTAGGAAACTGCCAGGGCTTTTCTCTACTTACCTGCCCAAAGATATTTTTAATGCGGCCATAATGGTCAAAGCCATAATGTACTCTATTAAAACTCTGAAAGCATTTATTCAGATGGAACCTTCCTCTGAAAATGAATTGAAATGTTTACTTCAAATCGAAAAGTTGGCTGAACAATGTAGGCATCATAAACAAAACCAAACATCCACTTTACAGTTTTTCCCGAAAGTGTAATTCGTATTTTTAATTAAAGTTTACTTTCTACTGCATATCTTCTGCTTCATTTTATGATTAAGGCAAGTCTGTATTGCTTTTTAATATGTTAATTTTAGATAACATAGTATAATACTATATTTTCTGGGGTTATACATACTAGGAGATTTTTCTTCTTCAGTGATACACTATTAAAGTTATATATTTTCTCTTAACATCGGATAATTCGAACTTTTTTCCGAGAACCTTTGAGTTCGAATTAACGAGCGTCCACTGTATTTATAAGCATAGGTAAAATTCATATTTAAACACAGGAAATATTATTAGAATTAGAATCTCGATATAAAGAACAGAAAATATATAAGATTTGAACCATTTGTATAGATTCAAAATGCTTGGAAGTAGTAGTGTCGGATTTCGTATATCGATGGCTTATTTGCAACAACTCGTTACCTACATTTATATTTAATTGCGTTCTTGGTACCACAATAATAATTAGCATACTCCACTTGCTTGCAATACCACGTTAGTCTGCACCCGTTAGCAAGCGAGTATGTGCTTCGTTGGCAGTATGACGTATAACAGCTAGTATGGGCCCAAGGTGGCATAGTGGGAGCTCGTCGGCTTTCTGTGCCGAGGGGGCTTGGATCGAATCCCGACAAGTGTCATTAAATACTTCCGTGTCTAGGCCGGATACGGGCAAGTTAAATCCGTAGACCGGAATGTCCCTCTATGAGGTCAGAGAGGCTGAGAGAGGGTTCGATCCCTCCAGATATCACCGGTGGGAAGGGCTCACTCAAAATTGAAGTGGAACTTGGCTAAATCGGACCCCGAACATTGTGGTGCCATTATAAACCAGAGCGGCACCCCTCAGACCGCTACCCTATATGGACCTGGCCTAGAATATTTCCAGCCAGGTGGTATTACCAACAACAACAACACGGCTGATAGTACAGTGGATTCTAATAAGACGTGCATTATTAATTTGTGAATTATTAATTCCTCAAAAAATTATGAGTGAATAGTCTGGTAACATAACACGTACCACGCACAAAATGTGAAAAAAGTGGCTCGTTTATTTATTACAAATTACTATATACAGTAGACTCCTGTATAGCGCGATTAATATGTTAAGATTTGTATGAAATCGCGTTATAGAAAATCGTGTTGTACGAGTAAAAATCGTGCGTAACGCGAATGATGTTAAGGTAAAATTTTAGAGGAACTATTGTCATGTAATTAGTATATATATATATATATATATATATATATATATATTTATTTATTTATTTATTTATTTATATATATATATATATATATATATATCCTATTTAAACTTTGTTTTGACAGCGATATTTAACATGATATATATAACATGGCATACTATAAAGTATAATAATATAAGCAATTCAACACCAAGCAAAAAAAATTAAAAAGCTGGCATAGACTGCCAAACAAGTTAACTTAAAACCTACCCTAGCGTTGAAAGATTAAAAATTAATGACGAGACCAGTCGGTTACCTAGATTTCTGGTTTAGTTCTGGCACTACTACAGAATCTTGCCTTTGGTACGTGGAGCCCTGAGTACTTGTTTTCTGTTTGTTTTTTTTGTCTACATTCTTCCTATAATTATCTAGCTCTGTTGGATTTTTTTCGTTAATATGGCATACTATATTAACTATTTCGTCAAAATCTTTAAAACCCAGTGTGCATGAAATTAAATCTATGTACAATGTTTAAAAGTGAAATTCCTGCATGTTATTCTAAAACACGTTTTACGGGAATCGCGTTATACGAATAAAGTCGTAACAAACTTTTTTGAACGTGTTGTATGAACTCGCGTTATACCCCAGTCAAAATAGACCCGATTTTGACGAATGGCTAAAAAAAATATGAAAGTTTTGAAAATGGGTGGAGATGTTTGTTTAGGCATGCTAATGAACAGACTAATAGTCCCCACCGATCAGACTTGAGCTTTCGCCGCCATCTTGGAAAATGTGTACACTTTTTTGGTTTTTTGCAAGTAACTTGAGAAATATTGATTTTATGTAAAAAGTTTGAATGTAAAAATTGAAGAGCATTAATTTGTGAACAAGAGCATCATTTACATTTTTACAAAGTTAGTATTTATCTTATCCCACCTCCAGCCATTATTTACCCAATGCAGCCTAAG
The DNA here is from genome assembly GCA_907164885.2 of Dolomedes plantarius. Lineage (NCBI taxonomy): Eukaryota > Metazoa > Arthropoda > Arachnida > Araneae > Dolomedidae > Dolomedes > Dolomedes plantarius. The sequence continues at coordinate 27,051,669 of OU015496.1, read as the reverse complement.
TATGACATAAAAATATAGAATCCACCAAGTCTCAAAATACAACCTGATAACAATGGATTAGATGTTGTTGCAACTTTCTCTTGAGCTTTGATATGCAGAGGTTTGACAAACGTGAGTATGCAAGACTTTTGGCACACATGCGCGGGTCATCCCCCCCCCATAGCGATGGGGAATGACTCGCGCATCCGCGCCCCAGGTGCGATGGTTCGCTTCTTTCAAAGTCAACTATCTTCGTTCGTGTTTGACTTTAAAAAAATGAAAATAATACTTTTGTTCACTATTTAATGCTCTTCAATTTTTGTATTCAAACTTTTTACATAAAATCAATATTTCTCAAGTTATTTGCAAAAAACCAAAAAATTGTACACATTTTGCAAGATGGCGGCGAAAGCTCAAGTCTGAACAGTGGGAACTTTTAGTATGTTCAACAGTATGTCCAAACAAACATCTCCACCAATTTTCAAAACTTTCCTATTTTTTTAGCCATAAAACCTATTTTGACTGGGCTATTATACCGCAGTTTATTATACCGTCAATATAAGACCAAGGAGGTCATACGTGATGTTTAAGAAATGGCTCTGAATAGTATAACCATTTTTTTAGCGTACATGTGTAAAGTTGTTGACCCATTGCTTCATTTCATCTGATACATCCATTTTTCAAAGTTTAACTATAGAATGATAAATTAAGTTAGAAGAATAATCTTAATTTTTTTTTTTTGCAGAATGCAGTAAGAATACGAAACCTAATGACTGTTTCATGATAATATGAGACCCTCCTACATATGAACTATCAGATCCTCTAAAGATTAATTGAAAATTCCTCTTTAGTGTCAACCAAACAACAAACTACATTGCACAAAAAAAAAAAAATACTAAGCGTTGTTTTATTTGTATTTCCTTCACTCTTTACTTTTAGAATGTAAAAGAACAATTCACTTCTTCCCAAATGTCTTTGCTGAAAGATTGATTACTTATGTTGTTTTGAATGTTTTCAGAAAGGATAAGTCACAAAAGATGAAACAGATATATCTTTTGGTAAATATTTAAAAGTCAAACGTGCATAACGTTTTGAGATAACAAAATGTATAAAATATTAAAAATACATTTTAGTATTGAAATTCGTTTTGACGCTATCACTCAAGAGATAATTTTTTTTAATTATATTATTGAGGAACATGAACATTACAAACCGAGAGACACTCGTTTATTAATAAATTTATGCAATTTTAATGATAATATTTGACGCATTTGCCCTGGTATGTAGAATAAATGTTTATACAAAAAATAGAGAATTATTCACTGACTTGTTATATTTCATAGATGTTGAAAACGGATAATTTTTTTCAATATATTTAATAAATTTAAATACAATATGCAGTATAAAGGCATAAAACTTACCTCAGTTTCAGAGAAATTTACTACAATGAGGAATTCGAGCCATGGAAATTGGTTTAAAGGAAATTCCTTTTTATATAACATATTAGGAAATATACCGATGTTAATCGGAGAGGGTTATACATTCCTTAAAAATGGGTCCAATAAAGTGAAAATCAATTACGATGAACATTCAAATATAGGGTTCCCATCTATATTCGTTACGCCCCCCTTAACTTCTAAACGGTGACAGATTAGGCCTTAAAGTTGGTATCCAGGTATAGTGAAAAGACTCGATGTGAAAAGACTCGAGCTACTCGATGAGAAAACTTACAACGCCATCTATCGGCAAATTTTGGAATTAGCGTTTTTATCCCAAAAACGGTACGAGATATGGGGAAAAAAGTCAGTTGCAAAGTTGTTCAGCATCATCGATTTGGTAAGAAAAGACACCTTGCGCACATTAATACTCAAAACAGAATGTAGAAAATGATCATTTGTTTGGTCACGATTTCGAAAATTGTCATGTTATAAAGAGTGGAAGAAAGAAACTGAGACACTTTCCTATCTTCAGGATCATTTATTCATGTTGCTGAAAATGCTCTCCATTAGCCACTATTCACATTTGCACTCTGGACTGGATTTCTCGCTGCACATTGTGCAACATGGCAAGTGTTACGGAAGCACAAGCATCAGTAATGCGTCGTTGAAGATCCAGCAATGTTGGCGGGGGAGTCGCATATACCTGCCCTTTTAAGTGTCCCCATAAGGAGAAGTCCAATGGGGTCAAGTCGGGTGAGCGCGGGGGCCACTCTACGAAACCACCATACCCGATGACTTGATTCTCGAATGTCTCCATTAGGTACGGCTTAACGTTTGATGCCTTATGTGGAGGGGCACCGTCATGTTGGAACTATATATTTCTTTGTTGGTGCAACGGTAGATTCTCAACAAAGTCGGTTATTACATCCCGCAGAAACTCGAAGTACCGTTGTCCCGTTAACGTTCCCTTATAAAATACTGGTCCAATGAGCCTGTCATGAAAAATTCCGCACGAAACATTTACCGACCAGCGTACTTGAAGTCGAACTTCGACAGCATATCTCGGATTTTCCATCGACCAGGTATGAACGTTCTGTCTATTCCACATTCCATTACGTGAAAAACATGCCTCATCTGTCCACATTATGTGTGCCAGGAATGTTGGGTGGACCTCTAAGTTATTCATCACAAAGTTGTACCACGTGTAACGTCTCTCAGCATCTATTGGCAGCAATCCCTGCACGGGTGTGGATCAGTATGGATGAGCACTTAAATCATTGAGGATTTTTCAAACGCGGCTTTTTGAGAGGTCACAATTGTCACTGATCATTTTTGTGCTGCTCTGAGGATGGGCGAGGGCGTATATTAGCACATCTTCCGGTTGCACTTTGCGTCCTACATTACGAAGTCTACGAACTCGAGATCGGCTGGTCACACAGCCCGTCTCTTTTAAACGTTTTACAACTTTTACGATCGCCTGTCGTGTAGGATGTGGGCCTGCAGGAAAACGTTCACGATACAGGCTTGCAGCTGCTTTTGCCTTACGCCCACATTCACCGTAGATTAAAAAGTCTCGCAATACTCTGTAATGCCAAATTTTGCCATAACCCTCAGCTTTAACGTACAACCGAGCAAAGACATCCTTTTTATACTACACGAGTCTCTGTAAAGGTATGACTTTCCATCCTCATTTGCATAATACATGAAATCCTTGTGATTTTTATACCAAACATGGTTGTTTGGTATAAAAATCAGAGACATTTAGTAGAGACATTCAGTAAAGCGTGCAACTGGTGGGGACAGAACCATGGTTCTCATGAATACTAATCGCTTGCGTTTCCCTTGCGCCACAACACGGTTGGCATTTAGTCCGTGAGGTGGTCTTTTCGAACTTCGCTCGTGTTTCACGCCATAATGTTGAAAATCACGACCAAATTCTCGACATTCGGTTTTGAGTATTAATGTGCGCAAGGTGTATTTTCTTGCTAAATCGATGATGCTGAACAACTTTGTAATTGACTTTTTTCCCGTATCTTGCACCAATGTTGAGATAAAAACGCTAATTCCAAAATTTGCCGATAGATGGCGTTGTAAGTTGTCTCGTCGAGTAACGCATATCCTTTTTACTATACCTTGACACCAACTTTATGGCCTAAGCTGTCACCGTTTAGAAGTTAAGGGGGTGTAACGGATTTAGGTGAGAACCCTGTATAAACGAGATTTTTCTAGATCAACTGTATAAGCACTACACACACACACACACACACACACATATATATATATATATATATATATATATATAACAATTTTTTTTACGTTAACCTTATCAACCGTAACTTACCTTTGCCAGAATTCAGGAAACTTCTAAATTTTAAGATAGTTTTCCAACTTTGTATACCTTTATCAGCTTTATTATTTAATTTTAGGTTTTGGAAACCCAAAAAGCCTTCCAATGGGATAAAAGAAGGCTTTTGATCGTTCATATTATATCGAACTTTGAACACCTATAATGACACAGGAGAAAAAAAAAAAGAATAAAATCTCAAAATTAGCCAGTTTCTCAAATAAATTTCTTTATAACTTCAACAATAAAAAAAAAATGTTATTGGCTTCGAAGAACAACTCAGTTTCAGTATTTTGCACTGCTAAATAACGTCTAATTAAATACTACATTTTATCGGCGAGTTATTTCCTTTTTTCTTCCGAGCCACTTCTCCATTCAACAGCCTCGAACCGAGTCATTAAAATATCTATGCACTGGGTGTTACTGAAAGCCAGAGAGAGATCTTTTCTGCTTTGTTTCCGCAGATTTCTAGAACAGGAGTCGCATTGGATTTTCTTTTATCCTTGGATGCTTTCAATTAAACTTCGAGCAGGCGCTGTCGAATGGTACGGCACCATTAACAGAAGATAATTTGGGTAGTTGCTTGAAAGGACTCGTTAATCAATTAGCTTACATTAGCCTTGTTTCCCAATCGAAAGGGTTGGAAAGTCTTCGGCGATGTCAGTCGAGACAAGTATGTATGCATGTATGAGAGAAAACTATGAAATACTTGCGGAGGCTTATTTCAATTTAAACTAATAAGGTAAATCAGTACGGGAGATTGGAAATTTAAAGAATCTAAAAGACTCAGACTCACACACACGCACATATACATATATATGCGTATATAAACATACATATATATATATGTAATAATTTGGCCCCACAATCTAAATTTAACATAATTATCAAAACCATACATTCAGCTAACTTATTTCTAATATTCTCTAATTTTCCAAATTGACGCACGATCTACAAATATCCAAAGTCAGTTTATACTCTTGCCCTATTTTCCGAGACTAAATATTTGCACGGTCCCGGCTAGAGGAGGTTTATCACGCAAAAACATCGAAAATTCTTCCAAATTAAACTTTAAAACCCTTGCAACGACTTCGCATTCAGCGAGAAGCTAACCCATCAAATATTTTTGTCAGGTGACCGAACCGAACTTATAAAAGCTGAGTGTTTTGGCGCGAATAATGTAGACGTATTTCGGTTGTCGAACGGAGTGCGCATTTCGCGTTGCCGGTTCGCTCCACTATGATATTAGAAATGGAATTTAAATTTAATATTTGATTAAATATTTGTTCCGAACTTCTTTGGAGAGTTATTTGTAACCACGACTACAGCCTTGACGAGGTAACGATGGAATACAACAGCGCCCGGGTATTACATATGCATATACATATATACATACACACACATACTTATATATATATATATATATATATATATATATATATATATATAGTAACCACCGCTTATAGTGATCAGTGGTTATAAGAATCATTATCGCAGAAACAAAAACAAATGTATTATATCCATGTTAAAATTTTCGCTTTAATGAATCAATCCACCGGTTTTAAGAATAAGTTTACACTCTTCGCTTTCCTATCATTTTTCCGAAAAAGCCACTTAAACCCTCCAAAGGTACTAAGTTTTTCTTTATTCTTTTTAAAAGAAAGAGTGATAAAATGGGATGGAATTCAGTCGTAAAATGCATCCCCTTCTATGTTAGACATAACATAATAGTTTCCCCTTAAACGCTTTAGCTAAACACTGTCCTATTACCTTGACCCAGGGGCATCCTACTCGTGCGGATCCGATTTCACTTTTCTGCACTGACAAAGACAGAGACTCTTTTTTCCACCTCCCAAATCCTGGTTGCGGCTTCCTGAACCCTGAAACACATAAATCTTCGACGAAGTGTCCACTATCACTTAGGAAAATGTGACATTATTAGATTCAGCACGTTATCAAACCGTGAAACGTAAACTAGAAGGTAAATCTTGGCCTGAGGCTATTGGTATTGAAAGAGGTATAAACAGCCTCCTGTAAACTTCATTAAGTCAAACTACCATAGAAAACTTATTTTTGCACCCTTCCTGTAGTGGAAATGTTAAACTGTTAAGCAGGTATGTTATAACAAATATTGGATTTTTTTCTTCTCTTACTATAATCATGTGTATCTACTTATAGGTTTAGAAATTAAGTTGTATTTTTAAAATTATAAAAATAATTTTAATAAAAGATAATCAACGTAAATTAAAGACTATTTTATTGTAAATTATCTAATATATGTATATATAGGTGTGTGTATTCCTATCCAAAAACCTAAATTTCGGCTATAAGAATCAACCGCTAGTAAGAATCAAAAACAGTAATAACAAACGTGATTCTTATAAGCGGAAATCACTGTATATATATATATATATATATATATATATATATATATATATATATGTATGCATATATACATACATACACACACACATACATACAAACATATATCGTGTAAAAAGATACGTATTTAGACATAAAAGAAATGGATATAAAAGAAATTTCCTTCGGGAATTCTGAGATTAACTGGGAAAAAATTGAGTAATTTATGTTTATTTTCCCGTTATCGTCCTATTATATCCAACTCAAACAAAATCCAGTCTCCTAAATATAAAATATATTTCCTCACCTTCTCTAAGGTACCTCTCCTGGACTTTCAAACACAACTAGAAACTCACACAACGGATGCTATCGCCTATTCTCAAATTATATAACCAAGCCTAAACCTAATTAGTCTTCTTACTGGACCTACATCCAAAAAGACTTAGGTCCAGGAAGGTCCTGGGAACACAATGTCTAAAAAGACGCACAACTGAAGATAAATTTAAACTTCTATTCTCAAAATATATCTCGCAGCCATGGAAAACTATTCTTAGTCCTAAACCTTCAAGAAACATCGTCGATTAGCACTGGTCTTAGCTACTTACGATTCGGCAAAAACCTGCTCTGGGACTCTGGTAATATGGGACTCTGGACTCTATTAATACGAGACTGATAATCTTTTTCATATGCCAGTGCTTGACAATTTTTGTGTATCCTCTTATTATGGCAGAATCCAATTATGGTACCCAATTATGGGCTCTCCAATTATGGCAGAACTTCCAAAAGTCCAAAAGTCTAGACTTGCTGAAATCCCAGCGCAGACTTGCTGAAATGCCAGACTTGGTTGCTCTTATTATGGCAGAATCCAATTATGGCAGCCAATTATTGGCTCTCCAATTATGGCAGAACTTCCAAAAGTCCAGACTTGCTGAAATCGCTTTGTGAACAGGATGTTTATGAAAGGACGCTTCCATGACAAGACCATGAAAGGGCGCTTCATCAACGTCATCGATCACCAGTTCTAATTTTGAGGATCTAATTCTCCTCTCTCTTGCTCCTGATTGAAGTGGTGCAAGGTAATTTCATGGGGATAAGCTTCTTTCCCTATAAAACAATCACAATTCTTCCAGCAAGAGGTGACCCTAAAATAGAAAATGGTCAGTTACGAAAAAAATTAATCAATGCCTCAAAAAATCTAGATTACACTTTTGTTGTTTTATTAGACATTTTCTTTGTATGTACAAACATCTTCCCATGCTGTATCGAACAGCCGTGTGGTAACACTACAATAACGTCTTCTATCTTCTACGTTCTTATTAGTGGATTGAAAATTCATTTGATATTCCAATGGGTGATCAAATTACTTAAGGAGCTTTAATTAATAAACCGGAGAATACTTTAAAAGACTAAATAAAATAATAATCAAATAACTTCAAAACAGTACTTTCATTATTTAATTTAGTAAAACTTATTTTATCATTCTCGCAACTGTAATTAGCATAATACCCATATCTAGAACAATTCAAACTGAGACACCAGATATCGTTATTTAACGATATCTAACTTCATGTTAAAAGTAGTTATCTTTGCTTAACCACGTAATTTGTAAATGATCCCCACCAAGTTCCCTTACGTACTCATAGAATTTCATTAAATGGTGCATGATTTTATTCTGCGAGAAGTTTCCTTCATTTAATTTTGTCTTTGTCTGGTCGTTGAGAAGAGGAGAACATTTAGAAACTATTTATTGAAAACAGGTTTTTAATTCAATACTTTGCCTTTCTTAAAAATGTTTGCATGTCACCTCCTTTCATTTATTTATTATCCGATTCCTGATTTCAAAAAAGGAATTGTTGAGTTTGCGAATATTTAATTAATACGAGACTGATAATCTTTTTCATATGCCAGTGCTTGACAATTTTTGTGTATCCTCTTATGTTTAAAATTGAATACAATTTCCGATTCCAGGAAAATTGAGATTTTAACCCTTCACTGTTCGCGCGGCGTCTCACAGGCGCCAGTAACGCTTTGTTTGCATTTTGCGTATTGATGGATTGCTCTTTATGCCCAGCAGATGTCAGTACTTTCGAAGTGTGTATGTATGAGTCATGTGTGTTATGTATGAATGGTTATGTATGAGCTAATAAACATAACTCCTGCAGTTGCTATCATTCTTTTATTATAAACAAATACTAGTTTGTACCCGTCAATACATGACGGCTAGATAGTAAATAAATGTACTAATACAAACATTATACTCAACACATCAGTGTCAAATGTTGGAAATCATAATAATGCGCAAAAACAAATTAATGTGTTTAAGCGATCTCGGGCTTAGTGAGTATCTAATGCCAAATTTAAAAATGTCACTGAGCATGCGCAGAAAGCAAATTTTTTTAACTGTAAATTATCGCTAATTAAACAGCGCGAAATAAATTTCCATCAGGTTTAATCTTATATTTCACAAATATAATTATCATAAAAATAAAAATGACAGAGAGAGATCTAGAGAGACTCCTCGGAATATACTTGTTTATCAATAAATTATGTCACTGAGCATGCGCAGAAACAGTGAGTTACTAAAGCCAGATTTAAACATGCCACTGAGCATGCGCAGAAATCAATATTTAATTGTAAATTATTGCTAATTAATAGAAATTATGGTTACAAAAACCTAATTTGACAAATCTACAGATTACAATCTTTCGTTTAAGACCAAAATGAAGTAAATTGATGCAGTAGTTTTCTTTCACGGACTGTCCAAAAAGTTGGCTTAGCAACTTAAATATATAGATGGACCAAAACACTTGATAGACTTTTCACCAAATTTGTGAAAATTGCTAACATAAATACATTTTTTTTTAAATTTGTTTTATTTTTATTTACACTGCTGGCCATTAAAAACTGCAACACCAGGAAAAAAAGCAGATAACAAAATTTTACTTATTGTACGTGTACAGCATAGTGGAGAGAAAACATGATTAAATTTGTAGGGCATTTGGGGGTATACAGGGTCCGAAATTAGTACACACAGCTGCGCGCTTATTATGGTAGCTAAAACGGCTCTAACCCGGTTAGGCACCGAGTTGAACTGGGCTTGGATGACAGATACGGTCAAGTCATTCCATGCTGGTTCAAGTCTATGCCACACTACACTTCATCAATCGTAGTGGCTGGAGAGCGGTGGCGGTCCAGCCTCCCAGCAACCCATGACCAGATGTTTTCAATGGGTGAGAGATCTAGAGAACGTGCTGGCCATGGCAACAGTCGAATACCCTCTGTGTCGATGTAGGTCAGGACACGACGGGCAATATGCGGTCTTGCGTTATCTTGTTGAAAGAGGACGTCTCCGAGGCCTCGAAGATATGGCACAGCCACAGGCCTTAAGATCTGAGAGATGTAAAGCTGCCTGTTCAGATTACCAACGAGGCGAACAAGAGGTGTTCCAGTCGTGTACCCAATGGCTGTCCATACCATCACACCAGGTGCAGGGCCCGTATGACGATATCGAATGCAAAAGGAACACGTGCGTTCCCCAGATGCTGGGGAACGGTGATGCTGCACGCAGAACCGGGACTCATCTGAAAAGACGACTTGGTGCCACTCATGTATCCAGTTTTGTCGTTGGGCGCACACCATTGTCGTCGAGAGTCTCTATGCTGCAGTGTCAAAGGAAGCCGCAATAATGGTTGCCGTGTTGACTGTCCGTGCTGCTCCAGACGTCGACGTACTGTCCGGGCGGATACTTGTCGTGCTGCAAACAAGCTCATTTCCTATTTTAAGGTCTGTGATGTGGCTGCACGATCCTGCAAGGCCGACCTGACAACATGTCTGTCTTCTCAGACGTTATTGGCGGGAGGCCGTTGAGATCCGGCATGGCGTTCAGTATGACCCTCCTGAACCCATCGATTCTATATTCGCATGACAGTCGTTGGATTCTGATCAATGCGAGTAGCAATACCGCAGAATGATAAACTGCACTCTCGATAAGCCACGGTCCTGCCGCTATCGAATTCCGACACTTGCTGGTAGCCGTTTCTCCTTCTGCGGGTCATAACACGATCTTCTCACAAACAACCAACATTCAAATGTGATTTCCGAATGAGAAACCCGCTGCGCAACTTTTCTTTCATGCAGAGTTTGAGATGCCATTTCTCCCTCCTGCGTCATTCGCTTGCGCTTAAATGCTAATCATTTGCATATCCCAGCATCTTCCTTGTGACATGGAATTCGACTTTGTAAATATATTTTCTTATCTCATAGTCTTGATACAGCATTGATTCGGTCCCATGCACATTTTAGTGTATCTGTTTTATTATGTATATCCTATGATGTTTGTGTGTTTGGGATCGCGCCTATGGTTTATTTTGTACCAGTTTCTGGAAGAAAGGTATGTACCTCCAGAAGGCAAATTTAGCGTATCGTGTAGAAAGGTTTTGTGAAATAATAAAAGAGTGACTTGCCACCCCTTCTCGGCTGTAAAGGGGTCTTAGCGTCCCCATAGCAACGGCCTAGCAACATCTTTTTATCCAATGAGAGCTGAAAGGTGCTTGTTCGAGGACATAGCTGACCTCTGCTCTCCCCTTTTCTAAAAGAAGTAAAAAAAACGTTTCTTAGGCAGTTGAAGAATAAGCAGCGACAGGAAGAGGACCTCGTGGTGGCCCGATCTAGAACTATCCGCCATTTTTTTTTCTTGCTTTGCCGATTCCGCTGGTCGACTTAGTAGAAACGAGATGCTTCAATTTCAAACGAAGGTGGTGGTAAGTCATAATTATTTGTGTTATATTTATCAGGCGAGAGTACAGTGCTAATTTATTATATGTAATTTGAATTTTATGTGCTCTAATAATATTTTTAATGTATGATAACAATTAATATGATTATTTCTGTAAAAGTTTGTAATCAGTGTTTAAATTAATGTTAAGTAATATTAAGAGAAATTAAATGGTAACATTAGATATTAAATTTGAGTTCGTGTCCTTTAGTTATTCTCAGACATGTGTCAGAGTGTATTTCTCAAATTAATAATTTAGCAAAAAAAAAAATTAAAATCCACTATACAAAATATTCTAATTATTATATGTTCTAACTTAATGTAATATTCCTTTCATGCGAATTTGACGTTTGTATCATCCCTCCTTCCTGGTGTTGCAATTTTAATGGCCAGCAGTGTATCTTATTGTAAAAATTGCTTATAAAAATATTTTTTCCCATTTGCTTAGTTTACATTTAAATGCATCATGCCTTTAACTTACTGTTTTAATAGATATTTATTTTTACAAATAGAATAACTAAAACCTAAATAAGATAATGTGGTTTCTAACAGATGCCACGCGACCATTCCTGAAATTTTCAAAATAAGCGACCAGTACAGTGTTAAACACTTTTCATTTCGGAATTATTTGTGAAATCTGGGATACAGTAGTGAAATCAGGCCTACATTTAATTCAGAGCAGCGACAAAACCTGTTGTCTGCCAGTTTAATAAATAAAGTAAAACAGTTTCTGATAGAACACACACAACTTGCATTACAGAACAAAACGACAAAGATTAATTTATCTATAATTTACGGAAGTTTTTTTTAAAAATATATAAATTAAACAGGAGAATTATGTAAACATTGCTTTCTATTAGTTGATATTGGATTCTGTCTCTCGTTAATGACATAATTGTTGTAATTTTAAACAACCTTAATTATTCTGAGATTTTACAGATATGTTACGCCTTTAATCAATAACTATGAAACATGACCTATTGAAAAAATATCGATTTATACCTAAATATAAGCAATCAGCTACAATACTCGAATTTTGCTCTTGAAACTAAGACAAAAATATACTTATAATAATTAATTTATCTAGCATTACGGTAGTAACGAGGGCAAACAGTTTATACAGAAGTCCGTTCACACTTTATGGAAACGATTTTGATAGTTAAGTTTTATGTATAAATGCCTTATTTTTGCGGGGATTTGCTTCTATCTGATAGCCATGGTTCTTGACAATAGCTCCAGCTCGAATTTTCCATGAAAGTAAGCTTTTTCTTAGTAGTGTCATGTCAGTTTTACCCCACTCCTCTTGGACCGTTTTCCTAAGGCTCGTTTTAATAAAATCGAAAAGCGCAAAAGTTAAAATTTACTAGTTAGTACCCGTCAAAACATAACGTCTGGAAAGTAAATAAATGTAATAATAATGCTATAAATTATAATATAATAAATGTAATGTGTGTTTCCCAGAGCACGATTAAGAAAATTCTTAACTATATGCACAACTCGGGATGGGGCCCCTCTCACACTGATGTGGGCGTAAAATTTTCAAAATCGACACACCAAAAAAATAATCATGAATCATTGTGAAAGTACCATTTTATCAAGAATTGGCTATTTGAAGCCTAGTACATTATCAAATAACAAAAAGTAATACAACATATTAACTTCATCATTAAAACAGTAATACAATGCAACCAGAAAAACTTATTAATCCCTTATATACACTATAACATACATATGATGAACTATGCATATAACTATACATATGATGAACCAATCAATCAAATTTGAAAGGATATTAGAAAAAAATTGCTATTAAAAAAATAAATAAAAAAATTTTGAATTGGGAATTTTTCTTTTAAAATACTAGGGGCTACGCCCCTAGGCTCGCTACGCTCGCTCCTCTGTTATGGCGAATAGCGAGATACATAGGGGTGATTTTCGGGCAATGCAACACCTTCCATCCATTTACTGTTGTCACCCTTAATGCGAAGGGCGTTTCATCACTGTTGAATTATCAGCTTTAAAATTCAATTAAAATCGAAAATTTAAGATATAGACTTGAAATGAGGTTTATATGAATAAGAAAGCTTTCAGCTTCCAGATGATGTAAATATTTTCTTTGTAAGATAAAAACTCGCGGAGCTTCGATATTACATCCACATAGGAAACGATATTTCTTGACAAATTGTGTGTCATTTTTTGATGAAAATATTAGTCTGTTTTAAAATATTTTTAAACAAATGAGGTCTAGCTTGAAAGAGAAATGTCTGTAGTCTTAGGTTGTAAAAAGATCAAAATTTTACGATCATTTTTTGGCGAGTTATCGTAATCTGAAGATGAAAAAGTCAATATTTTCCCATAAAACATAAAATAAATAAATAAATTTTTAAAAAAACTTAAAGTCCGACAAAGATGAGACCTGTCTTGTGTCTCTTGTATAATATCTCTTGTATAATGTGTCTCTTGTAAAAAACTTGTATAATTTTAAAAAAGTTTGAAGATGAGACGTGTCTTACTTTGGTTCCCCCATTTTTCTGCATCCATTGGTATCGCTCTCGACCCCATACCCCCAGCGGTTTTGGAGGAGATAGCGTGACAAGCTTTTGACAGCGGCAGCGGAAGTTACTTTTTTTTTTAGAATAGATAGAAAAATTTGGGGAGGGGGGCTAACATTCGGGGGCCCCTAGGTCCGGGCCTACCGGGCCTAATGGAAAATCAGGACCTGGTGTTTCCTCAGAATAAACAAATTAACGTGTGTATGTGGCCGCCTGCTTAGTATCTAAAGCCAGATGAGACTAAAGGCATGTCACTGAGCATACGCAGAAACAAATTAATGTGTTTATGCGATCTCGTACTTAGTGACTGCCAGATTTTAACATGTAACTGAACATGCGCAGAAAACAATTTTTTTAATTGGAAATTATCGCTAATTTATATAAATAGCGGTTACCAAATCCAAATTTGACACATCTATAGATTAAAATCTTTCGTTTAAGATCAAAATGAAGTAAATTGATGGAAAAGTTTTCTCCCTTGGACTACCCAAAGAATCGGCTTAGCAACACAAATATATAGAACCCAAATGAAAGAAATATGGGTACAAAAGTGCATTTTTCAAGCACTCATTTCCAAAATTATGTTTATAAGAGCACCTGCCTAATAACGAATGTGAATGCTTCGGGCCTCGCATAGAAGCTTGGTGGGCTGTAGTTTGAGTACCTCTAAGCTACATTGTCTATTTCGTCTTCAGGACATTGATTTCCGCATATCGATTTTCCTCCTTCCATACTAATTAACAGCTGAAACATTAACAAACAGTATGTTAACTGCATTTCAGATCACTATACATCTTGTCATATATATA